>PVIA01010472.1:0-51499 GCA_004024845.1 Tonatia bakeri
GTATGGGAAAACATATTTGCCAATGATACCTCAGACAAGGGCTTAATCTCCAAAATATATAAAGAACTTACATGATTATACTCTAAGAAGACAAGCAACCCAATTAAAAAATGGGCAAAGGACTTGAACACACACTTCTCCAAGGAGGACATACAGAAGATCCAAAATCACATGAAACGATGTTCAATATCACTAGCTACCAGAGAGATGCACATTAAAACCACAATGAGGTACCACTTCATACCAGTCAGAATGGCCAACATAAGCAAAACAACAGACAACAAGTGTTGGAGAGGTTGTGGAGAAAAGGGGACACTAGTACACTGTTGGTGGGACTGCAGACTGGTACAACCACTGTGGAAAACAGTATGGAACTTCCTCAGAAAACTCAAAATGGATCTGCCTTTTGACCCAGCAACTCCACTGCTGGGACTATATCCTAAGAATCCTAAAACACCAATCCAAAAGAACCTTTGCACCCCAATGTTCATAGCAGCACAATTTACAATAGCTAAGCGCTGAAGCAACCTAGATGCCCATCAGTAAATGAATGGATCAAAAAAGTATGGTACATTTACACAATGGAATTCTATGCAGCAGAAAGAAAGAAGGACCTCCTACCCTATGCAACATCATGGATGCAACTGGAAAGCATTATGTTAAGCGTAATAAGCCAGGCAGTGAAAGACAAATACCACATGATTTCACCTTTAACAGGAACCTAAACAACAAAACAAAGAAAGAAGCAGGGTATAGTCAAAGACACTGCATTAGAGGACAGGTGGAGAGTGACCACAGGAGAGAGAAGAGGGATTTCGGGGGAAAGGGGGAGGGGTTTATATGATCAAAGTTAAAGGACACATGGATAAAAGCTAGGGGGAGGGTGTTAATGGGAGGGAGGTAGGGAGGGGGGGTGGGAGGGCTTGACTGGAGTAAGGGGGAGAAAACTGTACTTGAACATTCATTTAAATAAAAAATAAATAAATAAACCATATATTCATTAAAGCAAAAATAAAAATACACATATGTACCCAATATAGGAGCGCCTAAATATATAAAGAAACTCGGAGGATTTTAAGAAAGAAATAGATGGCAATATAGTCATTGTAGGATTTTAACACCCCACTGTCAGCAATGGATAGATCTTCCAAACAAAAAATAAACAAGGATATAGTGGCATTGATCGACCTTGTAGATCAAATGGGCTTAATTTATATTTACAGAACTTTTAACCCCAAATAAGCAAAATATACATTCTTCTAAACGCACACGGATGATTTTCAAAGATAGACCAGATGGTAGGACACAAAAGAAGCTTTAACAAATTCAGAAACTTGCAATCATATCGGGTATCTACTTGGATCACAATAGCTTGAAAGTAGAAGCCAACCTCCAGAAAAAATCCAATAACATTCAAGGTATGTGGAGGCTAACTAACAGGTTATTAAATAGTGGTGTAAATAAGATCAAAGAAGAAAACAAAAAGTATCTGGAAACATGAAAATGAGCACACAAACCTGCGGGACACAGAAAAGTCAGTCCTGAAAGTTCGTAGCAAAACAGAACTACCTAAAGAAGAAAGAAAAATCTTAACAACCTAAACAACCTAACAGTACATCTACAAGAACTAGAGGAACAACAATAAACAATGCCCAGAGAGATTAGGAGGAAGGAAATAATCAAGATCAGGACACAATTAAATGACATAGAGATTAAAAGAACACTTCAAAGGATCAATAAATCCAGGAGCTGTTTTTGAAAAGAAAAACAGAATTGACAAACCTTTCGCCAGACTCATCAAGACAAAAAAACAAAAGGACTCAAATTAAAAAAATCGGAAATGAAAGAGAAGTTACAACCAAGACTACAGAAATACAAAGGGTTGTAAGGAATTACTGTGAACAACTATATACCAAAAAATTTTACAACCTTTGCAGAGTGGATAAATTTCTAGAGACACAAAATCTTTGAAAACTGAATCAGTAGGAAGCAGAAAACCTGAATAAACCAATAACAAGAGTGAAGTTGAAGGTTGAAGCAGTAATCAAAAAATTCCCAGCACACAAATGTCCTGGACCAGATGGTTTCACGAGTAAATTCTGTCAATCATTCAGAGAACTTACACAAATCCTTCTCAAAGTATCCCAAAAAATTCAAGAAGAGGGGAGACAGTCTTTTTATGAAGCCAATATTACCCTACTTTCAAAAACAGGTAAAAGGCACAACAATTGAAGAAAATTACAGACCAATATCTCTGATGAACACAGATGCTAAAATCCTCAATGAAATATTGGTAATCCAGATCTAGCAATATATTAAAAATATCATACACCATGATCAGGGAAGATTTACCCCGGGAGTGCAAGAATGGTATAATATTCTCCAATTAATAACATAGCACTTTATATAAACAAAATGAAGACAACAATCACATATCATATCAATAGATGCAAAAAAGCATTTGATAAAATCAAACAATCATTTACGATAAAAACATTCAGCAAAGTAGTATTAGAGGGACCAAACCTCAACATAATAAAGGCCATATACAAGAAACATACTGCCAATATCATTCTCAATGGGCAAAAACTGAAAGCATTTCCCTTAAGATCAGGAACATGACAAGGTGTCCGCTTTTACCACTCTGATTCAACATAGTACTGGAAGTTCTAGCCACAGTGATCCAATAAGAAAAAGAAATAAAATGCATCCAAATTGGAAAGGAGGAAATAAAACTGTCATAATTGCAGACATATGATACTGTACAGAGAAAACCCTATTGTCTCTACGCAAAAGCTACTCAAGGTAATAAGTGAATTTGGCAAAGTAGGAGGTACAGAGAAAACCCTATAGTCTCTACCCAAAAGCTACTCAAGATAATAAGTGAATTTGGCAAAGTAGGAGGACACAAAGTCAATATTTAGAAATTGATGACATTTTTTACACCAACAATGAACCATCAGAAAAAGGAAACTAAAAAAATTTCCACTTACTATAGCAACAATACATTAAAGTACCTAGGAATAAATCTAACCAAGGAGGTAAAAGACCTGTACTTGAAAAACTAGAAAATACTGAAGAAAGAAAATGAGGAAGATGCAAATAAATGGAAGCATATATCATGTTCATGGAATGGAACAATTAACATAATTTAAATGCCCATACTACCCAAAGCAATCTATAGACTTAACACGATTCCTATTAAAATACCAACGGTATATTTCACTGATGTAGAACAAATACTCTAAAAATTTATATGAACCAAAAAAGATCACAAATAGCCTCAGAAACCTTGATAAAAAAAGAACAAAGTTGGAGAAAACACAATAGCTGATACCAACCTATACTACAAAGCCAGTGTGCTAAGAACAGTCTATTGGACATAGGAACAGACACATAGGAACAGACACATAGATCATAGATCATAGAACATAATAGAGAACCCAGAAATAAATCTATGTTTCTATTAATATTTGACAAAGGAGGCATGAGAATGCAATGGAGTAATGATAGTCTTTTCTATAAATGGTGTTGTGAAAACCTGACTGCTACATGCAAAAAAAAAATCTAGACCAACAATTCACCATACACCAGAATAAACTCAAAATGGATAAAAGACCTAAATATAGGTTGTGATACCATAAAAATCCCAGTGGAAAACATTGGCAGTAAAATTTCAGATATCTCACATGGTAATATTCTTGCCAATATAGCTCCTAAGGGCAAGAGAAATAAAAGGAAAAATAAACAAATGGGACGACATCAAAGTAAAAAGCTAAACAAACTATCATCAAAATTAAAAGGTTACCAACTATATAGGAGAGCATATTTGTCAATGTTACATTTGACAAGGGTTTAATCTCCAAAATTTATAAAGGACTCAACAACTTAACACCAGGAAGACGAGCAATCCAGTTAAAAAATGGGCAAAGGACCAGAATACACACTTCTCCAAGGAGGACAAATAGATGGCCCAGAGAGATGGGAAAAAATGCTCCATATCACTAGCCATCAGAAAGATGTAAATTAAACTTACGATGAGGTATCATCTCATACCTGCCAAAATGGATATCATCAATAAATGCTCACAAGATATGGAGAAAACAGAGCCCTAGTGCACTGTTGGTGAGAATGCAGACTGGTGCAGCCACTGTGGAAAAGAGTATGGAATAGCTTCAAAAAATGGAACTACCTTTGGAGCAGTGATTCCACTGCTGGGAATATACCCTAAGAATCCCCAGGCACCAATTCAAAAGAACTTATGCACCCCATGTTCATAGGAGTGC
Organism: Tonatia bakeri; assembly: GCA_004024845.1. NCBI lineage: Eukaryota > Metazoa > Chordata > Mammalia > Chiroptera > Phyllostomidae > Tonatia > Tonatia bakeri. Next base: position 4,287 of record PVIA01010472.1, read on the forward strand.
TGTTTACAATAGCCAAGAGTTGGAAACAGCCTAAATGCCCCATCAGTACATGAGTGGATTAAAAAACTGTGGTACATTTTCACAATGGTATACTAAGCAGCAGAAAAAAAGAAAGAATCCCTACCTTTTGCAACAGCACACATGGAACTGGAGACTATTTTACTAAGTGAAATAAGCCAGTTGGTGAAAGACAAATATCATGTGATCTCACTCATAAGATGTATCTAAAGAACAATATAAACTAATGAGCAAAATAGAACCAGAGGCATTGAACCATGGAACAGACTGATAAAGGTAAGAGGAGAGGAAGTAGGTGAGGCCTGTTTGATGGAATGTGAAGGGATTAGTCAAAGAACATATATGAAGGACCCATGGACATGTACAATGGTGCAGGGATTGACTATAAAACGGGTTGTGCTGGGCGAAGAGGGATGGAAGGAAGCAAGTTGGGACAATTGTAACAGCATAAACGATAAAAAACAGTTAAGAATAAAATTATCATATGACCTAGCAACCATTCTTCTGGGTAATTGCCTGAAAAATTTAAACACATATATACATACAATGAATACTAGTCAGCCATAAGAAAAGATGAAATACTGCCATTTATGACAAAAGGGATGGATCTTGAAAATATGATGCTAACTGAAATTAAGTCAGACAAAAAAAGTCAAGAGTCACATGATTTCACTTATATGTGGGATATAAAATTAGAAGCAACAAATGAATAAATACAAAAAAGAAACAAAAATTCATGGACACAGACAATAGTATGGTGGTTATCAGAGGGAAGGGGGCTTAGGATAGGCTAATATAGTATAAAGGGGATAAATATATGGTGACAGAAGGTTTGACTTTGCGTGGTAGACACACAATGCAATAATGCAATATACAGATTAGGTATCATATAATTATACTCTTGAAACCTATATAATTTTATTAACCAACATCACCCCAATAACTTTAATAAAAAATAAAAAAAGAAGAAATGAAATAGAAAATCAAAAAATATCTTGAAACAAAGGAAAAAGGAAACACAACATACCAAAACTTAAGGATGCAGCACAAGCCATTCTAAGAGAGAAGTTTATAATGATAAACATCCACATTGAGATAAATATCTCCAGTAAACAACCCACCTTTACACCTTAAGAAACTATAAAAAACACAAACTATGCTCAAAGTTAGCAGAGGGAAGAAAATAATAAGGCTTAACAGCATAAGTAAATGAAACAGGGACCAGAAAAACAACAGAAATTATCAATAAAACTAAGATTTTTTTAAAAGATAAAATTGACAAATAATACCACAGTAATACCAAGGATCATAAGAGACTACTATAAATAATTATATGCCAAGAAATTGGATAATCTAGAAAAAACTGATGTATTTCCAGAAACATGCAACCCACCAAGATGAAATTATAAAAAACAGAACATTTGTACAGACCAATAATGAATAAGGAGACTGGATTAGTAATCAAAACTCCTAACAACAACAATAACAACAAAAACCCAGGACCAGGTAGTTTTACTGGTGAATTCGATCAAGTATTTAAAGAACATTTAATACTGATTCTTCTAAAACTCTTTCAAAAAAACTGAGGAGGAGGGAACACTCCCAAACTCATTTTACAAGGCCAGCATTACACTGACACCAAAGTCAGAAAAAGACAATATAAGAAAACTATCAATACAATTCAACATTCCTGATTAATACAGGTGCAAATATCTTAAACAAAATAGCAGCAAACTCAGTTCAACAGCATATTAAAAGGATCTCACATCATAATCAAGTGAGATTTACCCTTAGACTGCAAGGTTGTTTCAACATATGCAAATCAATAACAGTTATACACCACATCAACAGAATGAAAGACAAAAATCATACAATCATTTCAATAGATGCAGAAAAGGCATTTGACAAAATCCAATATCCTTTCATGATGAAAACTCTCAATACATTGGGTATAATAGGAATATATCTCAATATAATAAAGGCCATATATGATAAACTCACAGCTAACATCATACTCAACAGTGAAAGTTTAGATGCTTTTCCTTGATGAGGAACAAGACAAAGATGTCTCCTCTTGCCACTTTTATTCAACTTAGTAGTAACAGTACTAGAATTGAAGGCATTCTGCTAAGTAAAATAAATCAGAGAAAGACAAATGTTTGTATGCGGAATAGTAACAAAGCTGAACTCATGTTAACAAAGATTGGAATGGTGGTTGCCAGGCGCTGAGGGATGGGAAAAATGAGATGTTGATCAAAGGGTACCAACTTCCAGCTATATGATGAATAATTTTGAGGATCTGATGCACAACATGGTATCTATAATGAACAATATTATATTATATTTTTGAAAGTTATTAAGAGATTTTAAATACTTTCATCACAAACAAAAACACAGTAATTATGTGACAGGTCTAAGATTTAACTAACCTTACTGTGGTAATCATTTTATTATTGTATCAAATTGTCACATGTACACCTTAAACTTACATGTTATATGTCTACAATATCTCAAGAAAACAACAACAAAAACCCCTCACCTATATTGCATTTTTCCTTGTATAGGGTATTGCCACATGCACACTATAAGTTAAAAATACTCTAGTGACTCTTCTGCTTATTGGGATGCTCTTATTTTCTCTTAATTTAGTGGTTCTTGGTCACATTATAGGAGAAAATTGACCTCTACAATACGTAAACTATTCTTGTGTTAGTCTATTATCTTGTTCAGCTTTCTGTCTACGCCTCCATTATATTGTTTAGGACATTTTAAATTTAGGCAAGCATTTCTAATGATCTAGATTTATTTAAGACTAAACTTGACCATGAAGGGCATGTCAGGTGTTTCTGCACATATGACAATGGTAAGACAAAACAAACCAAGAACAAAAAACTAGGCCACCACTAGCAACCTCTAAAATTAAATGATTTTCCACAAATATTTAATTGAAGGAGGTAGTAGAGGGCTTACATCATTGTTATTATTTTATTTGGTTTCCTTCAATATAGCAGTTAAATTCTGTACAAAATTTGACCTTACTGTATTTGGCATTGAACATTTAGTACATATCTGCAAAATAAAGTAGTTTATTCCTCATTCAAAGGCTCGTATCAAAGTGTAAAATAGCAAACACCACTAACTAAAGTTCCAGACTGCAACCATCTGGCAAATACCTCTTCTGATGATTTGTGTGGGGGTGGGGCAAAACCCCAAGGAATTAAACTACTTCTTCCTTTTATCCTGTTTCTCATTCCCCTTTCAATCTTTATGTGCCTCAGAAAACAGATAATATCACAAAGAGGAAGAAGACACGGGTCTACTTCATTTGTCTGCCCATTCTCAGGGAAAACAAGACTTGGGATAACCCGTGATGAGAAACTTAATTGTCTTCTGTCCCACTTCACATCTCCGAGCGAGTTCTGTGAGACCTTAGGGTTCAGGAAGCCTGACCATTTGCAGAGTTAAGTCCTAGTGAACGGCCATGCCTCAAGGAGCAAGGGCCACCAGGGTGTGAAGGCCAGGTTGCGTTACACAGCGTGGTATCAGTACAGTATTACAAGTATATTGCGTTTTATTTCCGAGGGGAAAGAGATGTTTATGGAGGTTACCGTGTTTGCATGTTTTTGGCGGTGGGAGCAAGGGTCTTTGCTCTAAGCCAAACAGAAAGGCAGCCTCCAGGAGGTCCGACAAACAGTCGCTGGAGCAGGGAATTCAGAGGAGGAGCCAAGGGTGGGGAGCCCCGACACTCACCCCTCAGACTTCGCAACTGCCTCAGCCCCTGAGGCGTGCGCAGTTCCTCCCAACGGCCTCCATAACCGCACCGAGCTGAGAGCGGCTTCAGTCTCCAGGATACTACCCGCCCCAGGCGGAAGCCAGCCACAGCACGCACCACCACGCACCAACACGTGCCCCGTCCCTGCACCCAACCCCTCAGCTCCGCACCACCTAGTACGCACCGCCGCCGCCTCCGTACCCCCTCCTCTGCGCTCCCTCCGCTCTGCCCCTCCCAATACGCAACCCCTCTCCTTCAGGCGCTTCCTCTACTCCACCCCGCGCCCTTCACAAAAGCGCCCCCTTCCAGCACGCAGCTTCTCCCGCATCCTCTCCGGGCACGCGACCTCTCCCCGCGCACACCTTATCTAGCACGCGCCTGCTCCTAACAAGTGCCCCCTCCTCTCCACCGTCCCATTACCCAACCCCTCCCAGCAGAGGTCGCCTCCTCTGTCCCCAGGGCAAGTTGGAAACTCTGCCGTGACTCCCTGGAAGCGTAGGCACCGCCCACCTCTTCCCTACTTATTGCGGCTCCCCTACCCCTCATGCATCATGGTTTCCTCTGCGGGCCCCGCACCAGAAGCAGGACCTTTAGGTAGGAGACTCTGGGGGTCTATGAGGTTAGCAGAACTTCCAGGGGCGCACTGCATTGTCCAGCAGATCCCCTCGCTGCCTAACGTGCATGGCCCACGAGACCCGTCGTTCCCGACGCACCGCTCCCCACCCCTCCCCCTTCACCACATTCCAGCTTTTTGGAAGCCCCCAACTGCGTCTTCGCGCAAGCTTCACGGATCTGCAACCCGTTCTCCTGCTCCCTAAACCCGCATATGTTTCTCTGGGCTGACCCCACCCCCACAGTTATCTGCCTTAGAGCCTAACGTTTGGAATTACAAATTCCGAATTCTGACCCTGCTGTTCCGGTATCAAGTGATTCACTGTCTGCGCCAGGAACTAGGCTCCGGGACCAGCAGGTCAGGCTTTGACAGAAGAGGGCGATTGAGGAACATGACTGGGCAAAGGCTTCCATTGTGGCTTAAGGTGTTTTCTCTTAACGTTCTTGCAGCTAGTGTGGGGACAATTCGCGGCACTCACCGCTCGCGTTAGTGTGGCTTCTCAGTGATTCATGTAGATGCCCCTGCCAGGCACCAGCTTGCCAACCATCCTAGAAAAGTGTTTTCTGTTTGCCAGTGTACACCATAGCTTCCTGAGGTTCAGTCTAGGCAGCCTACAGTCTGGGAGTATTTCCTGCAGGCTGACAGGTGTAAAACAGCAAACACGTTGGCCTAGGGCCAATCTAATGAGCCAAAACTACACCTCCTCTTCAAATTTGTTTCTTTTTGCAGTAATTTCCCTCAGCCTTAGGGTATTCGTGAGTGTTCTCTACCTGTTATTGTTCAAGTGTTCAGTAGAGGACCTGATGCATATTTTTTTGCTTCTTGCTGGAAGGTGAAGAGGTGAGTTGGGGGATAGAGAGGAACAGTGAAAGAGACTGGCAGAGTAAAGGAATATTTGAAAGGGTCATTGATGAAGGCTACTAGGAGACTAGATGCAAAAGTTTAGTAAAGTAACTTACCTCTCCCCTTAGATGACCAACCTTGGGAACAAATTTTTCCAGTTACTGAAATCACTTGTTGATCTGTGGTAGATGTGGGAGTGGAACTCATAGTAAGTTATAGTACAGCTAAAAATAATAGATCAGAGAACAGCTTCTGGATGTCATCTTGCCGTATCCGACTGAGACTATAAGAACCTTGAGCAAACCATCCCAAAATAGAGCAGCTACAAAGACTCTTTTTATCTTGTAATTCAACAAGGCTTATCCTACTGAGGCAGGAAATAGGAAGGAGGAAACTCTGGAGGTGCCCCAAGGCTAAGATAAATGACATTGTTACAGCGCAGAGACCCTGTTCTAAGACCTGCTGTTCTTGCTTTCTGGAAAAGTGCTGAATCATGATGACTCATGAATGCACCTGTGCAGAAGATGCTAAATGCTCCTGCTTCATTATAAATAGTATTATAATAAATTAACATTGTGCAACCTCCTTCTCCGGTGGCCACTAAGGAAAATCATGGAAGACCATATGTGCCATAGCTTTAAAGTAATACAACTACTTGTACACGCCCACCAAAACTAGCCAGGAAATGTCCGCTTGATAAGAATAGAATCCTTCAACCACCTGAGGTCAATCTCTGCTCTGAGAGGGCCTGCTCCCATGTTTTGTGGAGTATACTATTGCTTAATAAATCTACTCTCTCTCTTTCTGCTATAAGCTCTGTATGTTCAGATCAGTTCTTTGTGATCATGAAGAACCTGGTCACTTTTGCCCACCTGTGACATCGCTTGTCTGCTCACCTGCCCATAATTTGGAAGAGTGATTATGTAACAGGATAGGTCTGGTCAGAAATCCCTGGGAGCCTGGAGGGAACCTCTAGAGGCTTCCTGAATTGAAATTGCGGCTAAAAACTAGTGACAGCCTTCTTATACCCTAGAGCCAAACTACAAACTATAAACAAAGGCCATGTGGTTGTGCAAATGCTGATGACATAGCTGGGGTGGGGGTGGGTGCGGGGGAGGGGGGATTGCTCACAGAGCATGTGGGTGAGCTGTGAGGGCTAGATCCCTTTTCTTAGGCAAACAGGCTGCTTGTCTGGGAAACTTCTGCCCCTTTGTGGAAAATGGCAGCCTAAAGGGGGTCAAAGACACTGGGGAGCTGACAAAAATAGTGGACACTGATGTCCCCTCTTGCATGGGATTCTGGGAGAGGACTTGTAAACAGAAGGCAGGCAGAAGTTTGCTCTTGGCTCAGGGTCTCTTGCACTCTTGGCTTTTTGGGCTCTTACTTTGCCCTGCATGGACTGAACTGCTCCTGGGACTGTTAGATGCCAGGTGACCTGGGACTTAGGTCCTGCATGATTGGAAGCCAGATTCTGGGAGGCAGGGTCTCGTGCTGGGATGTGTACCTCACTGGGCTCCAGCTTTTGGGACTCTTCCATGCAGTGTAAAATGGCACATGGATCCTGGACTTCTTCCTGTCTCTCACCCTGAGAGCAGCACATGGAGACAGAACACAGGGACGCAAGAGCTGGGAAGTTCCCCTACATGACATTTTGGAGTAATCTTGTGACAGGACATACTGTGCAGAAGCTATTCTCACATTCTCAGACAGCAGATAAGCAGTATCTCAAGGTTGTAAGCTAGCTAACTCTGCTTTCTGTTCCTGAAAAAACAGCTGCCTGCTTTAAGCAGCTGTCCCCCTTCCCCCTCCTCCTTTTGCTTTTGTAACAAGAGTATATAAACCAGCCCCAGTTTAAACTCGGGGCCCAGAATTTGGAATTTTATCTCCTCTGGGTTCGCATGCGTGAATAAACTTCACGTTGCAAACTCCCAGGCCATCTGAGTCGTCTTTCCCGTAACATTTTGGTTCCCTGACCAGGAAACGACTCACTCAAGCAGGCTGTTGCCTCCAGTGAAGGTGGCCGTGGGCGACTGGTGGGGCCAGGCGGTAATAAGGAGGCACCCTCCCCGGTGATTTTGGGTCCTGAACATCCCAGGCTCCGCAGGCTCAGCCCCCAGACTTCTCTTTGACCCAGGCTGGCAGGGTGCAAACTGGTGAAATCTGGGAAGCACCCATCTGGTAAGTGCCCCAGGGTCAGAGCCGGAGACCAGCCCACTCATGTAGTGGAAGGAGAGCCTGATCACCTCTCAGGCCAGAGTTCCAGTTCAGGAGGGCCCCCATAGTTCGGGAGGCCCGTCAGGGTTCCCACAGTTCGGGCGGGTAGGAACGTAATAAATTCCGTGTGTTTGTGTGAATGACTGTGTCTGTTGCTCCACGGGTGAGAGCCTACAGAGCGTGAGTGAGCCCTAACCTGCAGTTCCTCGGTCTGTCATAGGGCATAACAGCTGGGAGCTTAACCTGGATTCTACGTGGGCAGCCTTATCTATGACAGACCCCCGCCCTGAGAGGGGAGAGGCCTGGCGGGCGACACCAGAGTCACTTCCCTTGTCTGTCAGCGCCGATCAGGAGGAATTATCATGGGGGGGGGGGGCGTTTCTTCCACAGTACTGTATTGCTTGTATGTTGGGATCAGAGAGCAAGCCATGTGGGTGAGCTGCCATTTTGGGTAAAATGGAGGGTGAGCCACATGAGAGCCCCACCATGGAGGGTGGAGTGTGCATGGTTGTTGCCATCTTGGACAATGGGTCACGTAAGAGTTCCGCCATCTTGGAACTGGGCAAGGTGCCAGCCTAATCTCTTCAGATTATGGGCTGTATGCTGCTGCTGTGTGGGCATTGTATCAATTAGGTTCTCTGTGTAACTGATTCTGATAGGGAAGGCTCTGGTTCTGAAGGTCATGAACAGAGGTCCAAGGGTGACCATCTAATCTATAGAGTGTTTGCAGGGTCTGAGCTTCAGAAAGCTGCAGGATGTCCCTGCGAATCTAGGGACTTTTAGTGGAAGGTACCTGTAGTGCCAGAGACCTTTGGCTGCCACACACTGAGTTTAAGTATAGTCTTTTCCAGTGTGGGAAAGGAACCAGGATTAAAGGAGAATGATGGTTAAATCTGGATAAGTAGAAATATATATATATAGAGAGGATGTGAAAGTTTTAAACCCGGAGTAAAGGAAACCTCAACTACTTGTTTTCTGGTTTTGTGTGAAAAGAGTAAATTTCTAACATTGGTGTTGTTTCTGATCAGAAACCCTCTGTAGTTGAAGACCTATTTAAGGTCACTGTAAGACCAAGGAAAGGTCGCCTGTAACTGGTTGGGGAGAATGCCTTTGCCACTCAGGACCCAGGAAGGGTCATTTGGGGCTGATGAGTGCTTCAGCCAGAGGTGAAACAGCATGTCTCTGCCAAGAGACCGGGACTGAAGGAACATGTCTCTGCGAAGCACTGATGGACGCATTGGTGCAAGAGAATGCCTCCACCTGTGTATTGTTCTGGAACTCTGTGTTTTGGATTTTGCTCTGTATCTGCTCTGAAAAGGGAACTTGAGGATTCCAGGGAAGGTTAAAACTTCACAGTCTGTAAGAAAATAAATGAAAAAGTATAAGATATATAAATGAAAAAAGTCTGTAAGAAACTGTAAAAATAAATTAAAAAAGGTAAAAGTTTTAGGAAGAAATTATGTGGTATTAGTAATAGAAGGTATAAGGCATGGAGATGCACTCTTGGTGAATATCAAAAATATATGGAAAAAAATAAAGGGTTTGTGAATGTTGCAAAATATCTAAAATGAAGGTTTTAAGAAGCCCAGTGGATATCAGAAGGGAAAGGATTTTCCTTCACACTTTGTATTTTTCTCCCTACCTGATCCCTCCAGAATTTGGCATTCTGAAGGAGTGAGTGAAGACATAAGGGTTCTCTGCATAAAACTAATAAGACCAGTTGCTAATAGTGGTTTTGTTAACCAAGACTTTGACTGGAATGTCACACCTGAAGGAGGCATGTATGGGTTCTGGTCATCATCAGAAAGCCCTGAGGAACTGGGATTGACTTGCAAAGCTAGTGTAAGCCCACGAGAAAAGCCTGGTACTTTGGTTGGTTGTGTAGTTCATGGCAGTCTTTCCAGGGAAGGAACCAAGGTTGCTCTCATGAAAGATGGCCAAAAAGGAACCTGTAGGCACAATGGAAGCCTCAAGGATTTGAGTGAAACAGCTGGTGCAGGTGAAGCCAGATGGCGGATGTGTGGCTCTGCTTCTGTGCCGAGGGGCAGACTTAGAAGTCAATCTAAAGGTTCCCTGTGTGAGTTCCAGCAAAGTACACTTAAAGATCATAAGTGATCCAGGCTACTTTTGGTGTGTTTATGCAAACAGTCAAAATGAAAAGTGGGACTCAAAGTAGTCCCTTTAATAACAGTGAGTGTGATCTTAAGGAGAAAAATTGTAGTTCAAGGAAAATCACAATGTTCAGTATTGGACATCAGAATGACGCAGCTAACTGTCTTGAAAGTTTGTTTCATTTGAAAGTTGAAACTGGGTTTGTAATATCACCAAAGATGTACAATTTACAGGTATGGATGACCTGTCAAATTGCCATTGCTAAATGTCATTGCAGGAAGGACCTTGCAACTGAATGTCTTCCCAAAAGACAGTCTCACAGGCACAGAGACTGGTTTGGGGACTATTGTGTGAATTAACCTGTGTGTTCTGTTTTTGTAGGACGTATGCCTATGACTTCATTACCTGAGTGATTGGTTGCCATATAGGCCCCACTTAAGGAGCCCATTTTCATCATTGCCCCCTGAAACTCAATGGTTTGACTGAATTAAGTGGTTGGGTTGGTGAGCGATTCAGGAGATCTGTGGGCTTCACTTTAGAACTGATTTTCCCTTTTCTGTCTTCATGGCTTGGACAGGAAGGGTTCAGATATCTGAAAGGAGGGAAATCTTAATATATTCCCCTCAGTCCAAGTGAAATATAATGGGCCACAAGAGTTTTGGATAGGGGTAACATGCCTTGCACACCTTCCTCCAGATAAGCCATTCTTTACTTAAGTTCTTGCCTTTGTCATTTAGTGATTATGATTTAATTGTGTCCTCCAACTCTTTCCAAATCTGTCATCTCCAGAATATGACCAGGATGCCAACAGTCCAGTAATGCCAGCCTTTGGACACCAAGCCCGTGACTTCCTGGTGACGGCCAACTGACCAGGATTCTGTAAGGTCCTTCCCCTTACAGGAAGGACTCCATCCATGCTGCACCCACCCCCCTTCAGGGAACCCCTGACCCATGAGTAGGTAGGACAACGTCCATGTCCAGCCAGAAGTAGTTACAAGAAGATGAGACCTTCGTCCATTGTTCCTTAAAAGAATTTAAAGTGGGTGTATATCTGAAATGAGAGATTGTTACAGGGTGCAGGCAAGAGGGGGGACCCCAAATAGGCATTTAAAATGGGGTCGAGAACTCAAGGCATCTAGGAGATTTTGGGATGTCTTCACCTGTTCCCCCATGGGTGTGGGTTGGGGGAAGGGACACACGGAGTGAGAACATTCAGGGCTGTTTCGTACAGCAACAGCTTTGCAGGTGATCCATGGTGTGGTCATCTGACATACCTGTAGCCTTTGCCTGGTTACTTAGGTATGCTGAATAGCTGTGGCCAGGCTCTGGGCCAGGGGGATGGAAAGAGACTTTCCCCCACCTAAGATGTGACTGGGGGGGGCAGGCTCCTCGAGTTACAGTGCCTGCGTGGGAGCTGGGAGAAGACTGGCTCCATGACATGGGGTCACACCTGCCCAGACCCATGATGGCAGCCGGACCGGGAGCGAGTACTGGCCCGTCCAGGATCTGCGGGCCATCAACAAAGCAACTGTCACTCTCCACCCAGTTGTCCCAAACCTGTACACCCCCCTGAACCAGCTTCCCCCAACAGCAACGTGGTTTACCTGCCTTAATCTGAAGGACGCCTTTTTCTGCATTCCTGTGGCACCTTCCAGCCAACCCATTTTTGCCTTTGAATGGGAAGATCCACACACTGTGGTCAAGACTCAGTTGACCTGGACTAGACTGCCCCAGGGGTTTAAGAACTCCCCAACCTTATTTGGGGAAGCCCTAGCAAGAGACCTGAAAACCCTCGCTGAGGGAGAGCTGGACCTGACGATTCTGCAGTACATGGATGACCTCCTCCTGGCAGCCCCATCCCAGGAACGGTGCTGGGAGGGAACACACACACTGCTGAAGCACCTGGCTAAATCATTTTACTGAAGTCAAGCCTATCCGAGGGTTAAAATACCTTCTGGTGATCATGTGCATCTTCTCTGGACAGGTTGAGGCTTTCCCCACCAAGATAGAGAAAAGCCAGGAAGTCACCCGAGCCCTCTTGAGAGAGGTCATCCCAAGGTATGGATTTCCTCTGACCATTGGAAGTAACAATAGGCCAGCCTTTGTCTCACAAATCATCCAAGAAACAGCCAAACTTCTGAACATCGCATGGAAACTACACACTATCTACTGACCCCAGAGTTCTGGGAAGGTAGAGCAGATGAACTGAACTCTTAAAGAAACCTTAGCTAAATTTTACCAGGAAACCAGACTGCCCTGAATGGACTTGCTACTGGTAGCTTTGCTTAGGGTTAGAAACGCCCCTAACCCCTCAGGATATACTCCATATGAACTAGTTTTTGGGAGACCTCCCCCAGTTCTCAGCATATGAAAGGGGGGGCTCGGGTTGCAGGGTGAATTAGGGCAGACAAAATATCTCCAGAAGCTAGGGGAAACTTTAGGGAAGATACATGGGGCCGGTTTGGGCCAGGGACCCCTACCCCGAGGGGGGCCAGTGCACTCCTTTAAACCGGGAAGTTATGTATGGGTAAAGGACTGGAAAAAAGAACCACTTCAACCTGTGTGGACCGGGCCACATTTGGTGTTACTAACTACCCTGACTGCCCTTAAAGTTACAGGAATCACCCCTTGGATCCACTACAGCTGGGCCAAGGCAGCAGCAGATCCTGAGGACCCGAAGACCAAGCCTGCACTTAGACTACCCACGCTGAGGTTCTGGAGGACACCAGCCAGTAAAGAAGACACCAAGGAATGGACCATTATTCCGCAGGGTTCCTGACTTTGATCAGCACCTTCGCAGGAGTATTGAGAATTGGACTAGTGACTGTGGCCCCTGTAGAATGAAATCCCGTGGAACAGATCACTCTAGGAATAGTTTATCTTTGTTTGGTCTCTGCATTTGGGTTTATTGTATGCTTTGCTTGACAAATGCGGCCCCTGTCTTAGCCCCAGCCTGCAAATGTAATACCCCTGGGTGTAGAATTATACTCAGTGGTAAAGTGGTCTCTTACTTTCTCCCAGGGTCAGCTTTCAGCTCCTCCACTGCCACAGCAATCCCTCTGCCCTTGGAGAGAGAAGGTATACCAGACTGGAGCGATGTCCACGACCATAGAATACAAGACCCAGAGGTGTCATGCATATGGGACCTTGCATCCTCTGGACCTTGGTCCAACACCTGGAGGCCACAGTGACTCATAGGGCAGCTGCCACAGTGTTAGCTCTCCAGAGGTACCAACGCCAGTATCAGCAGTTGCAACCTTCCCAAGCACCTCAGCCATATAGCCAGGTATATGATGATGCTAAAGGGATAGAAGCACCTTATAGCATCAAAAATGGGTACTGTGACAGGACATACTGTGCAGAAGCTATTCTCACATTCTCAGACAGCAGATAAGCAGTATCTCAAGGTTGTAAGCTAGCTAACTCTGCTTTCTGTTCCTGAAAAAACAGCTGCCTGCTTTAAGCAGCTGTCCCCCTTCCCCCTCCTCCTTTTGCTTTTGTAACAAGAGTATATAAACCAGCCCCAGTTTAAACTCGGGGCCCAGAATTTGGAATTTTATCTCCTCTGGGTCCACATGTGTGAATAAACTTCACTTCGCAAACTCCCAGGCCCTCTGAGTTGTCTTTTCCGTAACAATCTGGCTGCATACCCCAGACCCTGAGAGAGAGCTGCTGTGAAACAATGGCAACTCTAAAACCCACAAGTGCATACCACAGAGAGGATGGAGACCTTTTTGCATGGCTGGCCTAAGTTCCAAAAAAGTACAGATAAGCAATAATGGGGAACTTCCGGGTGTGGTTTTGGTTTGTAATCTTTCGAGGAGCAAGGGAGGTTCTATATCTTGCAGAAAAGAAGGGTTCAGAACAAGAGTGCTCCCAGCCACCTCAAACTGAAAACCCTCTTAATAGAAACCAATTACCTTTCACACAAATCTTTGTGTTATGTGTGTGCATGGCAGCAAGTGACCTGACCCCATGCTGCCTAGTTGGTTTGATTTCTGTTGCTCTTGGGGGACTCCGGCTGCCCAAACAAGAATCAGAAGAAGAGCTCTCTGTCTCCTTTTCTCTCTACCTTGTTTCTTCTTTATTTCTTTCTTAATCAGAGTTGGACAAGAATAGGAAGGAAAACATTTTATTTTCAAAGAGTATTTTTATTGTATGTTGTTGGACTCTAAATGTTCTTGGTGCAAACATTATCTTACAACTGTAAAATGTTGGTTGAGTTTTAGAAATAACCCAAATTACCCCTTGAACTTTGATACTGATTTTAATCAGATTATTTTGGGTATAAATTTGATGTGTGTGTGTGTCCATGGGGGATAGGATTTGTTCCAGGCTTAATGCTCCTCTTATCCATAATTAAACCTAAAAACAAATTGTATGCTTTTCAAGCCATCCCATCTCACAGCTCCATTATTTCTGGATGTTTCTGTTTAACCATTTGAAATACTCGGAAAATTTCTTGTTCCTACCCTGATAAATACTGCTTTTTCATACTTCTAGGAGAGAAAACATGAATTTCACCAAATGGCTAGGTTTTCACATGCTGGATACACAGGCCACCCATGTAAATCTACAAAGAAGGGGCATGTGGTCTCCTTTGGGGGATTGTTTATTACATAAATATATTTGCACCAAGTTATACACACACACAGGAATGCCCCTCTATGTATCCAGGTGTAGTAAAGAGTACCCTAAGAGGACACATGTCACAGGTGGGAACTGAATCTCATGTCACCTTTGCTTTAGAACCATCTTCAATCATCTGTGTTCTGTAGGTTAGCAAGAGTCAGAAAGACTTGTTCCAGTGTTATCTGGCTGATGGAATAATCTTCTAATTTGAATTGCTCTTTAGCTTCCTCCAAAATACCAAACACCTTAAACAACAAAAAGGTGCAGTCACCATTGCAGTCTTCCCTGTAGCCCCAACCCAGATAAGCCAGCCTCTCCTTCACTTCTTCCAACTGCCGCCAAGTTAATGTTGGTGGGGAAAAAAGCCCAGAAGGGGATATGAGAAAAAAAGCAGAATATATAATCAAGAAACTGATAGAGGGAGTTCTTCTTCCTCATTTTCTTGATGGACATGGACTAATAATGGGATTTAGGGAGCAGAAATTGGAGCAAATAAAATCAAGTTTGTCTGAAAAGTAACCTAAAGTCTCTACTCCTACATCAGGCTCCCATTATACATGCCTGAATAGTAAATATTTTCCCCATCATTAGTCCTCTCTTAACATGTAATGTTAGAAAAGCATGGTTTCTAGTCACCTTTGCCCAGCTATTGTCCTTGCTGGGAATGTAGTAGTTCAGGTTCCCTTGGTTCTCCTGCTTTAATATGCTACCTAAAAAAGTAATTATATTACATGTAGGATAAGTGAGTAATCTTACAAACTTCATTTAAAATTGCCAAAATATTGCTACATCTACTTAATTATATATAATAAAACTACAAATAAATGCCATTATGACAAAGGGGGATATGATCAAATAACCTATGCTCTTTGGTTTATATGACATGGTTTTTCAGCAGATTTATTCCTTATGAAATAGCCTTGTTATGTGAAGCTCATAGTAATTATTGAGGGCAGGCTTGCAGACACACATACAAAATGTCAGCTCACATACCCAATGAATGAATCCAAGACTTCAAAAATACTAATGTTACTATTAAGACTTTATTCTTGCACATGGTGCTGAGAATATGAGCTAGGAGGATGTTTGGTCTGCTTGTGTGGGGAGATGTATATGAACAGTATGCTTGCTTGGGAGGAAAGAGACAAGGCCTCCTCACTCTGATGACATGCCATGGGAAAGAGTTATACATGTACATCCCTTAAGCCAGGCTGTGTTGTTGTTCCTTTTACTGGTGAGTAAGAAACCATTTCTAATTTAGAACTGAGGTGTTTACACTTAATGTGTATTTTCAGATTATTGCAAATTGGATTAATTGGAATTAAAATGTGTTAAAGTAAAAAAATACATATTTATAATGATGTGTAGATTTTCTTAATATGAATTTTAAAGCATGTGTTGTCTCTGTGATCACATAAGGCTCTTCTTTTTTTGCATGTGAAATATTTAAAACAGAGCTTCATGAGTTATTCAAAGCAAACACTGACATAACCATCCCATTTAGGTCAAGTAATAGTAACCCAGACAGTCCCATGTGCCACTTCCCAGCCTGTGTCCCCCATAAAATATAACTAATACCTTTATTTTTATTATGGATTTTTTAGCATTTTTTTCACCTATGCATGTACCCCTAAATTTAGCTAGAGTTTTCTTACTTTTGAACCTTATGTGAATGGAATCATCTAGCAGGGGTGTCTAAACTTTCAATATCTTTGCACCACACTGGAAGAAGAAGAGTTGTCTTGGGCTACACATTAAATACCTTACAACACCTAACCACAAAAAAATCTCTTAATGATCAAAGTAACTTTATGATTTTGTGTTGGGGTGCATTCATGGCCATCCTGAGCTGCATGCAGCCTGTGAATCGTGGCTCAGACACCCTGAACTAATATATATTCTTTTCTCTCTGCTTCTGTTACAGAACAGCAGTTGGGATCCTGCTGCACACCACCACCGTCTAGGCAAAATTCTGGAGGCAAAGTTATGGTTATAAAGGTGTCCTTATTCAAAACCCACGTTTGAAACAATAGCTTTCTACATGCATTAGTCACTTAGGCATATCAATTAAGGCTAAAATCTTTAACTCGAGTTCCCCTATCATTTACCCTGTTAGTTTTTAACTTATTTTTATAGGATTAGTTTACAAACTAAAACTATGTGAGATACAAAAGCTACACAATTTAGGGGGGATGGTAGGCTTCTGCATCAGAGCCCATCCCTTCTAGAACACCCAAAGAAAAATAACCAGGCCAGCCCAATCCTAGCCTGCACCCAGCCCAATCCTAGCCTGCACCCAGAATTTCTTCTCCCATTCAAAAGACCACCCTTTGGGAAATGCAGGCAGCTGCAGCACAATAATTCAGGCACCCTTGAGGGAGACAGCCCAAGAATCAGTTCCTGCCCTCCTTTTATTTTAATCTTCTGGTCCATAATTCCATGTGCTCCAGAGGTAATCGGCTTCTCAGCCAATCCTGTCCTAGGCTGTTTACCATTGCCTCAAGCAACCTCCTATGGCCCCTCCCTACTCCTCACCAGTGATCTGCTCAGATCTGTCTGTATTACTTTTTTCACTAAGTTTTTGTAAGACTCGTGTAGTTGTATCTAGCTATAATTCATTTATTTTCCTTTCTAAGCTATAATCTAGAGTAAAAATATCCACAGTTTATTTACCATTCAGCTACTGAAATTATAAGAACATAAGGAGAGAGAAGATGGTGGCAAAGTAGGTGGGAGCTGAGCCCACTTGCTCATGCACCCAACTGGGACACTGAGCTGAGCTTCCAAAGGACAAAGTGAATAACCAACAGAATCTTAGCTGATATGAAGTTTGGAAGCCAAAATGTGCAGAGGATGCTTCAAAACAGGCAGTAATGAGGTTTTGTAGCCAGACAGGGGAAGTCCCCAGATACAGAAAGTCCCTAGACTTGGCACCAGAAAATGCAGCTGCCACCTTGAAAACAATGGGTCAGTGATAGCAGCCTAGTGGCTTCCTCCTCTCCTAGGGCCAGCAAATCACTGACCCTCACCAGTAGAGATTTGAATGTGTAAAGGTGGGAAGGGAAAAAAGGCAAACAGACACACACAAAGTTGGTGGTACATCCAAGTTGGGGCAGCAGTTGCTAGCCAGGAGATTGCCAGAGAGTTGGGGGATCCTGGTGGCACCTGGAGTTAGGAGAAGGGGTGGGCCGTTACTTGCATGTCTGAGATAGACTCTGGACTTGCCAGAGAATTGGAGGGTGTAGAAAGCTGGGCTATGGCTCTGAGTGGCAGCAGAGCCCAAAGAGACTTTTTTCAAAAGGGGAGCTGAGGTGCACTGGACAGGGATCTTGTGCATGTAGCTGCACAGCCATCAAGGAGGGAGTACTGTGGGCATAGTTAGCTCCCACTCAATGTACTTCACAGATTAATCTAAGGGGTACAAAGTGAGGTGGTTAATTGGTGCCAGCCTGGCTCAACTGTGCAGAGTAGAGAGTGTGGGCCACATAGTGCTCTGAGGGCAAGGGCTGGAAAATGGGCACCTGTGATTATAGTAGCCAACACTGAGCCCACTTCCTTGAGTAACCACCAGAAAAGAAAAGCAGAGCCCAGTACCTCACTGTCTGCAAGAGCCAGGAACATCTACAAAACCAGCTGTTCAGGCTTAACAGCCACCACCAGGGGGCTTTTTTTTTTTTTTTTTTTTTTTTTTTTTTTTTTTTTTTTTTTTTTTTTTTTTTTTTTTTTCTTGCAAGAGTAAGATAGTAAGACCTGGAGCTAAGACAAAACCAGAGACAGATCCAGAAAGAAGTCAGAAGGCGAACACCAATAGCTGAGAAAAATTTCACCTTGCTCTTCATCAGAACTTGTATTTTTTATTTCTCTTTCTTCTTTTCATTTATGTAGTTTTTTTTGTTTCTTGTTATTTGTTTTTATCCCTTTCATATTGCATTTTAATTTTCTTCTTTCACTTCACTCATATTCTAAATAACTCACTACTCTTGGTCTTTTACTTTTTATTCAGATTACGTATTTTTTGTAATCATATTGCCATTATTCCAAATCCCACACAGCACCCTTCCCTGGTCCTAATTCATTTCACCATCTTCCTGAACTTTATTACTGTTGTGGTAAATTTTGTTTTCTCTTACACCATGTCACGTTCCTATCCCTTACTCTCACTATTTCTCCTCCATCTGACCTCGCATAAGCCTCTTTCTTAAGTCAGCTCACAATCTTTATCCCCTCTTGAAAGAGTCTTATTTCGTTTCCATCTTTTGTAAACAGTGGCTAGTTTGGTGAATTACGATGGTCATTGATGTAGTTTTCCAACAGAACTCCTATTTGTTCAGTATTTGTTTGTACTTTAAATCCCACAGCATACTCTCCTGTTTTCTTACTCCATTTTGCCTCCCTGTGACCCTTATCAGTTGAGTGAAGAATTTGATTTCTTCCCCCCACCACCTCCCAACCTGGGCTTTGCTCCCTACTCTTAAAAATATGCTTCTGCAATCCTCTCAAAATCATTTTTATTTCTGGTAGACATTTCATATTCTATTTCTCTTTTGTACAATATTCTTGTCTCTGTTCCACCTTTTTAAACTTCACTCATCTGTTGTTGCTATTGAACCTTCTCTGCTTTTTTGCAATTTTGCTC
The DNA here is from genome assembly GCA_004024845.1 of Tonatia bakeri. Taxonomy (NCBI): domain Eukaryota; kingdom Metazoa; phylum Chordata; class Mammalia; order Chiroptera; family Phyllostomidae; genus Tonatia; species Tonatia bakeri. The sequence continues at coordinate 23,127 of PVIA01010472.1, forward strand.
TTGTGGGTCCAATACATTTTCAATTTTACTTCAAACTTCATAGTATACTCTTCCCTTTTCTTACCCCATTGTTCCCATTGCCCTTTCATGTTACTTATGTTTTAAATTTTATTCTCTTCCTTTCTTTACCTCAGTTCTATCATTACTCTTATCAATTCTCCTCCCTCTTACCACTGAATAATATTTTCCCCTCTTTTAGTCATCTCATATTCCTTTTGTCATATCTTATAATATTCATAATCTCTCTTCACCTTTATTAATTTTTGCTCAGTTGCAGTCAAGATTGCTGATGTGGTAGGGGGTTCTTTTTGCTGGCATAACTTTGGCTGTCTGGCAATACTACTTTGTAAACCAACACCTGTACAACAGCATACAAAACAAGGTGGGGGTTGTGACTACCAATAAGACCAATAGAGGGGAGAACCCACCAACAAAGGAGCCACCAACAAGTGAAGCCAAAGTACAACAAAAGAGTCCACACAAATGGAAGAATGGGCAAACCTAGAGCATCCAGACAAGGAGATCAAAGAGACCACACCAGTGAGTCCCACAGAATTCCTACCACAGAAGTCTGCCCCATGAAGACAGCAGGCAAAGCAGAGCATTCTAGACACAAAAACTTAAAAAAAGAAGAGTCACTGAAAATGGGGTGACAAAGAAAGAAACCCCAGTCAAAAGGAAAGGAAGAATTCCCAATAAAGAGCTACATGAAATGGAGGGAAGCATACTATCAACATAGAATTAAAAAGATTTTTTATAAGAATGCTCAAGGAACTCAATGACAACTACAAGGAACTGAGTGGGAACTACAACAGCATGAAAAAGGAAATAAACTATAAATAATAACCAGGAAGAAATGATGAATACAATTTCTGAAATAAAAAAAAATACATTAGAAGGAATTACAACCAGGATGGATGAAGCAGAGGACTGAATTAGTGAGCTGGAACACAAGGTAGAATGAAGTACCAGGGAGAAGAGCAGCATGAAAAAAACCCCAAAAAGTATGAGGATAACCTAAGGGAACTTCAGGTCAACAAGAAATGCAACAACATTCAAATCATAGGAGTACCAGAAAGAGAAGAAAAGGAGCAAATGATAGAACACCTGTTTGAAAAAATAATGACAGAAAACTTCCATAAACTGGAGAGGGGAAAAGCCATGCAAATACAAGAGCACAGAGGGTCCTAATCAAGATGAACATAAAGAGACCTACTCTAAGACACATCACAATGAAAATACCAAGTTTCAAAGACAAAGGGTGAATCTTAAAATCAGCAAGGGAGAAATAAATAATAACATACAAGGGAGCTCCAATAAACCTAGTAGCTGACTTCTCAACAGAAACACTACAAGCCAGAAGGGAATGGAAAGAAATATTCCAAGTAATGAAAAGCAAAAAACTGCAACCAAAATTACTCTACCCAGCAAGGCTCTCAATGAAAATGGAAGGTGAGATAAGGAGTTTCCCAGACAAAAGAAGGCTAAAAGAATACCCCTCCATGAAACCAGCTTTGCAAGATGTGCTACCAGGACTGCTTTAAGAAGATGAAGAATAAAAAGTGAGAGAAAGAGAAACACAGTTACAAAAGGGGAAAATGGCAATGAATAAGTACCTATAGATAATAACCTTAAATGTAAATGGATTAACTGCCCCAACCAAAAGACATAAGGTAGCTGATTGGATAAGAAAACATGAAATAATTAAAAATAAAAATAAATAAAAATATAAAAAACAGAAAAGAAAAGAAAACATGACCCACACATATTCTGCCTCCAAGAGATCCACCTCAGAAAAAAAAAAGTGAAGGGTTGGGAAAAAATATTCCAAGCAAATGAGGAGGGGAAAAAAGCTGGTGTACCAATACATATATGAGATAAAATAGACTTCAAAACAAAGGCCATAAAAATAGACATAGAAGGGCACTTCATAATACTCAAGGGAAGAATCCATCAAGAAAACATAAACATTGTAAACTGATATGTACTCAGCATAGGAGCACTCAATTATATAAGGAAAATCATGGAGGACTTCAAGAAAGATATAGAGAGCACACACTTATAGTAGGGGATTTTAATACTCTAAACAATAAATAGTTCTCCCAGACAAAGAATCAACAAGGATATTGTAGTACTGAGTGATGCACAAGATCAGATGGATTTAACTGATATATATATATATATATATATATATATATATATATATATATAGAATCATTCATCCCAAAGAAGCAAAATATACATTCTTTTCAAATGCACACAGAATATTTTCAAAGAAACACCACATGATAGGACACAAAACAAGCATCAACAAATTAAAGAAAATTGAAATTATATCAATCATTTTATCAGACCACAAGGGCTTGCAAGTAGAAGCCAACCTCAAGGAAAAAACTCAAAACCAATCAAATTCATGGAGACTGAACAGCATGCTATTAAATAATGAATGGGTCAAGAATGACATCAAGGAGGAAATTAAAAAGTTTCTGGAAACAAATGAAAATGAACACACAACAGTCCAAAACTTATGGGACACAGCAAAGGCAGTCCTGAGGACAAAGTTCATAGCAATACAGGCCTACCTAAAAAAGATAGAAGCATTTCAAATAAACAGCCTAACACTACAGCTACAAGAACTGGAAGAACAACAATAAGCAAATCCCAGAGCAAGCAGAAGAAAGGAAATAAGCAAGATCAGAACAGAATTAAATGACATAGAGCCTAGAAGAACAATTCAAAGGATCAATAAACCCAGGAGCTGGTTCTTTGAAATATAAAAAAAAACACTTGACAAGCTTTTAACCAGGCTAATTGAGAAAAAAAGAGAAAGGACCCAAATAAATAAAATCAGAAGTGAAGGAGGAGAAATTATAACTGATACCACAGGAATACAAAGGGCTGTAAGAAGTTACTAAAACTATATGCCAAGAAATTTGAAAACCTGGTGAAATGCACAAATTACTAGAAAAACATAATCTTCCAGAACTAAATCATGAAGAAGGAGAAAGCCCAAACAGATTGATCACAGCTAGTGAAATTGAAGCAGAAATCAAAAAACTCTCAGCACATAAAGCCCTGACCGATGGCTTCACAGGAGAATTTTATAAAATATTCAAAGAAGAGAGAACCTCTGTCCTTCTCAGACTATTCCAAAAAATTCAAGAAGAGGGAAGATTCCCAAACTCTTTTTATGGGGTCAGCATCATCCTAATCCCAAAAGCAGATAAAGACACAACAAAGAAAGAAAACTGCAGGTCAATATCACTGATAAACATAAACGCTAAAATCCTGAACAAAATATTAGCAAACTGCACCAATAATATATTAAAAAGATCATACACCATAATCAAGAGGGATTCATCCCAAAGATACAAGGATGATACAATATTCACAAATCAATAAATGTAACACATTACATAAACAAAAGGAAAGACAAAAACCACATGATCATATTAATAGATGTGGAAAAACCATTTGATAAGGTACAGCACCCATTTATGATAAAAACACTAAGCAAAGTGGGAGTAGAGGGAGCATTCCACAACACAATAGAGGCCATATATGAGAAACCTACAGCCCATATCATACTCAAAGGGCAAAACTAAAAGCTTTCCCACAAATAAGGAGCAAGACAAGGTTGTCCACTTTCACCACTTCTATTGAACATAGTATTGGAAGTTCTAGCCAGAGCAATCAAACCAGAAAAAGAAATAAAAGGCATCCAAATTGGAAAGAAGGAAGTAAAACTGTAATTGTTTGCAGATGACATAATAATGTACATAGAAAACTCTATAGAGCACACCAAAAAACTACTCAACCTAATAAGTTAATATGGCAAAACAGTGGGATACAAAGTCAATATTGATAAATCAAAAGCATTTTTGTACACCAACAACAAAATATCAGAAACAGAAATAAGGGGGAAAAATCCCATTTGCTATAGTAAGTAGAAAAATAAAGTACCTAGGAATAAACTTAACCAAGGAAATAAAAGAACTGTACTTAGAAAACTACACAACACTGAAGAAGGAAATTAAGGAAGACACAAATAAATGGGAGCATATATCAGGCTCATGGATTGGAAGAATTAACATTGAAATGTCCATACTACCCAAAGCACTTTATAGATTTAATGCAATCCCTATCACAATATCAATGATATATTTCACAGACATAGAACAAACATTTCAAAAGTTTATATGGAGCTGGAAATGACACTGAATACCCTCAGCAATTTTGAGAAAGAAGACCAAAGTCGGAGGGATCACAATACCTGATATCAAACTACATTACAAGGCCCCTGTCATCAAAACAGACTTGTACTGGCATAAGAACGGACATACAGAGCAATGGAACAAAATAGAGAGCCTAGAAATAAACCCAAGTCATAGTCAATTAATATTTGACAAAGAGGACAGAAACATAAAATGGAGTTAAAATAGCCTCTTCAGCAAATGGTGTTGGGAAATCTGGACAGCTACATACAAAAAAAAAAAAAAAAAAAAAAAAAAAAAAAAAAAAAAAAAAAAAAAAAAAAAAAAAAAAAAAAAAAAAAAAAAAAAAAAAAAAAAAAAAAAAAAAAAAGAAAGAAAGAGAAAAAGAAAATTGACCATGAACTTACACCATACACAAAAATAATCTAAGGATGGATACAAGACTTAAATATATCTCAGGACACCATAAAAGTCCTAAAGGAGAACATAGATAGGAAAATCTCAGATATTCCACACAGCATTATTTTTACTGATATGTCCTCTAGAGTAAGGGATATAAAGGAAAGAATAAACAAATGGGATTACAGCAATGCTTCTTCATGGCTAAAGAAAACATCAGCAAAATGAAAAGGGTACCAACCATATGGGAAAGTATATTTGGCAATGATATCTCGAACAAGGGTTTGATTTCTAAAATATATAAACAACTCACATGACTCCACTCCACAAAGGCAAACAATCCATTTAAAAAAATGGGCCAAAGACCTGAAAAGATACTTCTTGAAGGAGGACATACAGAGACATATGAACAAGGGTTTTATGTTTCTGCCCTCTTTGTCAAATATTAATTGACTGTGACTTGGGTTTATTTCTGGACTTTCTATTCTGTTCCATTGCTCTGTATGTCTGTTCTTACTCCAGATACATGTCCCAGCATCACTAACCATCGGAAAGATGCAAATTAAAACCACAAAGAGCTACCACTTCACACCAGTGAGAATGGCCATCATAACCAAATAAATAAATAAGTGCTGGTGAGGTTGTGGAGAAAAGGAAACCCTTGTGCACTGTTGGTGGGAATGCAGACTGTGGGAGTGCAGCCACTGTGGAAAACAGTATGGAATTTCCTAAAAAAAACTTGAAATGGAACAGCTTTGACCTGGCAATTCCACTGCTGGTATTATACCCTAAGAATTCTGAAACACCAGTTCATAAGAACCTATGCATCCCAATGTTGATAGCAACACTATTTACAATAGCCAAATGCTGGAAACATCCTAAGTGCCCATCAGTAAATGAGTGGATCAAAATTGGGGTATATTTACATAATGGAATACTATACAGCAGAAGAATGAAGGAACTCCTATCCTTCAGGACAGCATGGATGGAACTGGAGAGTGTTATGTTAAGTGAAATAAGGCAGGTGGTGAGACACAATACCAGATCATCTCACCTTTTAGTGGAACCTAATCACCAAACCATTAAGCAAGTAAAATGGAACCAGAGACATGGACATAAAGAACAAACTGTCAGTAACCAGAGGATTTGGGGTGGGGTGGGGGTGAGGGGAAGGCACATGGATAACAGGGGAAAGAAGGGGAAGGTTCATCAAGGACATGTGTAAAGGGCCTACTGACAAAGATTCAGGGGGATGATTGAATGTGGGTGGTGGGGAGTGGGTAGGACAGGGAAGAGTAATGGGGGAAATAGGGACAATTGTAATTGAACAACAATAAAAAAAATTAATAAAAGGATAAGAATATTAATCTCCATTTCACTGAGGTATTTTTCTAAATTTTCCTTGTCTGCTTTTGTTTGGAGTATATTTATTTCCTCATTTTGCTTGACTCTGTGACATTGTTCATTTTTGAGGGTGTTGCCCTCAATATCCTCAAAGGTATAGGAGATAAACTTCATTATTCAACCTTACCTTAGCTCTTGATTGTCTCTTAAACCTTGTGATTATCTAAGTAGGCTGTTTTATTCTGGATAGGTACCAGTTGTTGAGGGTGTGCTAACTCCTGTCAGATGTTCCAAAGGGAGTGATCCCAGGTAGCACGTAGTTTCAAGCTGATGCCAGACCCTCAGGCAGCAGCTTGAAGTATGCAAATATATACAGTCCATTGGGACTGTAATTGTGAAGCCTGCTGACCTCCAAACCAGGATAACTGGAAGTGACTCCATTATCAGTGAGGTAGAATAGTGAGAAGCTAGGAAAATTCTTGGACAAGTGGAATAGAGAAACTGAGTCAAGAAAATTAAAGGCTGAAGTGTTTGAGCAATTTACAGCCAACTAGTAAATCCTTATATCCCCTAACCAAGGATACTTGAGAGTAAATGGTTTAAATTCTAATGGATATGGAATGAAGTTCAGAAAGGGGTGTAGGCAAAGAAGCCCCACCCCCGACCAAGCCTAGCTTGGGTTCTGGGAAAGCAGAAGCAGAGAGACTGAGTTATTTTGCATATCAATAACAACAGTCTAGCTTCACAGAAATCCTAAATAGCCTGCCTGGGTTGGGGAGATTAGCATAACTCTAACCCTTGAAAAGATGTAGCTGGAGGGGCTTCCTGCACACTCAAGAATGGCTTGGAGGTGGTTTCTGCATCAGAGGGCCATGCTAGCCTGGACTAACAATGGTAGCTGAGAAAGGCAGAAGAAACCAGACTACTGACAGGTGTATCCCAGTGTGGGAGGAGTCAGCAATGGAGTTATGGAGGTAGAGCCGAGCCGGGATTTAAAACTAGTGGGGCAGGCATTCGGGAGCTTAATCACACAGTTTGGAAGTGGAGAGGGGGCTATCTTGACCACACAGCTTAGAAAGTAGGAAAGCAGGAGGTAGCAGCAGTGCATAGCTCTCTCTCTTGGCCACACAGTTTGAAAGGATGCAGAAGGATTCCCTGGCACACCATGAGGAAGACCACATGGTTTTGGATTAAGAATGGGAGACTAGCTGAGCTACAGACCTCCATTTTTTTTTCCTGAGATACAATGTCCCTGACTGGCCTGGTTTGGCAAGGGGAGGCACGACTGTGTGTGTGTTTGTGGGAGTCTTAAAGGTACTTTGTGATTTAATGGTGACATTCCACCATTATTCTGAAACTGCATAACTTTTGAATAAATAGTTCCTTTCCTTTTTACCAAACTCTGGCATCGAGAGCTACAATTCCTACTGGTGGGGGAGGGGGGTATTGGCAAAAAGAACCATGGAGTAACAAGACCCCCAGGGGTGAGGAGGGGGTTTCTGTAACAGTATCTGATCCCCAACATGGGGCTGAGAATTGCCTGTGGCAGACAGACCCCCTTGGGTGTGAGTAAGTGAAAATGGAATTTCACAGAGTCTTCACCCCTCCTCTCCTGAGGGCATCAGCTTCCTAAACATGCCTGGAAGGTAAAAACGAAATGGATCTTGGAAATGATTAGAAAAATTAGATGCTTTGGTAGAAAATTTGTTTCTGAGTACTGATTTGGAATAATGGAATTGTGGATAATAGTTTTGATATACCTAGGCTGGCCACGGAGGAATGGAAAATCACCAGGTGAGAAACTACACCATGGGAAACTGCAGCCTGGGGAACCGTTACAGGACAACGAGGTGGGGGGGGCTGGGATGATATACTATTACCCAAGGAAACCCCCCCAGGTTCACTATGTCTGCTGCCAGAGGAAAGACATCTCTCAATGCCAGAGATTCGTGAAAAGGAAAGGAAATGTTTACTTAATGCTGTATAGACTTAAAGTAGTGACCTACTGTCTTCATCAAAATCTCAAAGTCCCTTGAAACACCCACAAACACACACAGTCCTTCCTTCCCACTTTGCCCAGTCTGGGGTACTATATCTCAGGAAAAGAAATAGAAGTCTGTGGCTCAGGCAGCCCCCAGTTCTCAGTAATCCATCTCGGCTGGTAGGCCTCCCTCAGTTCCGGGCACCATCAGCTGTGTCACTGGGATCTCTGCTAAAGCCACATGGTGGTTCCCCCTTCTAAAGCTGTGGGGGTCCCCACTCTGGCAAAGCTGTGAGGTTTTCTCTCCACTGCCCCAGCCTCGTGGTCCTTCTCCACACAATGGCTGCAGGAGTCTCCACTCAGCCAAAACTGCATGGTTCTCCCCACTCAATGGCTGCAAGGAGGGGGGTCGCCACTCTGCCAAGGCTGAGTGGCAGTTCTCTGTTAAAGCCGTATGGTGATTTTCTCTCGAAGGGCTGTGGGAGTCCCCGCTCTGCTAAAGACCAAGTGGTTCTCTCCTCCTGCACTGGCTGTGGCCCTCTTGATAGGGGACTCAAGACTTGGAAAATTTTAGCTTAAGGTAGAAAGCTGTAAGTCTAGCAAGTAATGTGTATGTTAAGCTTTTGTTTCAGACACTACAGATAAGGCCCATCCTGGCTTCTGAGAAAAGCAGCCAACCTCCTGGGGCACTGGCTAGAGATTACCTACCGCCTGGGTACATGTTGGAGGCATCCAGGCCTTTTGTGTGACCACCCCCCACCCCTTGAGAACAGCTGACTGCTGAGAACAGGAAGGCTGTAGCTTAGCTCACCTAATCCTCCCTGAATTTCAAAGCCCTCACTGCACCTTGCTTGTCCTCTTCCACCCCTCTTATTAAAGATCTGGCCAGGAAAGAGAAGGCAAGATGGTTTGTTAGGGTATGAACCTGCCATCTTCTCGGATCACCGGCCATCTGAATAAAGCGCCCATAAAAGATTCAATCACTGTCATTGCTTATTGGATTTGGTAGTCACAGGCAGCCTGAACGCAGGAGTCTTTTCTGGTTACATTCTCTCTGCACTGCCACAGCCACGTGGTTCTCCCTGCGCAATGGCCATAGGAGTCTCCACTCTGCCAAAGCCGTATGGTTCTCCCTGCAATAGCTGCCAAGTCTGGGTTTAAATCCCTGCGCCAATCTTCCTCCACAGCCCCATTTCTAACTCCTCCCACACTCAGTTACACCTGCCAGCACTCTCAAAGCCTTCCAGCTTTTCTGGGCTGCCATCTTCAAGTCTGGGCAGGCATGGCCCCATGTCATGGAGCCAATCATCTCCAAGCTCCCATGCAGGCACTGTAACATGGGGGACCTGCCCCCCAGTTACGACTTGGTGGGGAAGTTACTTCCATTCCCCTGGCTCAGAGCAGGACCACAGCTATTTAACATATCTAAGCAACCAGTTAAAGGTTATAGATGTGTTAAATGACCATACTAGAGGTTAGCTGCAAAGCTGTTGCTATGCAAAATAGCTCTCAAAGGCCCTGGTCCATTTGTCCCTTCCCCCAACCCACACCTGTTGGGGGTGGGGAGGTGAGGACATCCTAATATTTCCTGAGCACCTTGTGTTCTGAACCTCATTCCAAATCCCTATTTGGGGTCCCCCTCTTGGCTGCACCCTGTTATAAAACTGCCTGCTGACCCTATCCAGGACAAACAGATAAACAGATGCCTGGTGAAGATTAGGGTATGGGGTTGGCCTATACAGCATAACAGGATACAGCTTTAACCTGAGGCTCACAAGATGAATGGTCAGCAGAAACGGCACCCAGCAACCAGCTCTAGCCAATCAAGACTCTGACATCCCAACAAATTACCCTTTGCAGGCCTTTGCCCTTAAAAACCCTGCCCTTAGAACAACCCAGCAAGTCTTAACCTCCCTTGGTTGGCTTCCCAATCTCCCTTGGTTGGCTCCATGTTCCCCTTTTATTCCCCACCAATAAACCCTGCTCCTTGGCTCACTGCATCCATCTGGTTTCTTGAGCGACTCTGACCTAACAAGTTTGGTTTACATGTTGCTTCCAGGTCATTCTGGTCTGCTTGCTTACAATATCTCTCTTCCCTAACCAGAGAATACTTAACCTAAACCACAGATCTCTGGGGAAGAGAAGAAGAGGAATTCCAATGCAAATAGAGAGAGAACACAGGAATGTAGGAGTCAGCTTGGGCAGAAACCCTGACCTCCCTTTCAGCTGCTCCTACCAAGAGAAACAGCATGTTTGTGCCACCCCTAGGCATTTCTGCCTACCAAATTCCTACATTTCCCCTACATAAACTTGCTTCTGAAAGCTCAAGGAAAGGTGGATATGATAGGGGACTCAAAAGTTGGAAAATTTTGGTTGAAGGTAAATAGTTACAAGCCTAGTGAGTAATGTGTATGTTAAAGCTGTTGTTTCAGAAACTTCAGATAAGGCTATCCTGGCTCCTGGGAGATACAGTGGGGTTACCTCGAAAGATTACCACCTGGGAAACAAGTGGAGGCTTCTGGGCCATTGTGTACTGGGCAGAGACTACTGGACCCTGGGAATGGCTAACTACCCAGGGTGAAAATGCTGCAGTTTCCTTTTATCTAATTTTCCTTGAATTTCAAGACCCCCTCACTGCACCTTGTATATTCCCTGTTATAAAAAGACTAGCTTGAAAGAAAATGTAAGATGGTCTGTTAGGGTGTGAATGCAACATCTTCTCAGATCACCAGCCATCTGAATAAAGCGCCCATAAAGATTCAATCCCCGTCTCTGCTTATTGGATTCGGTCTGTGACAGGCAACATGAATGCTGGTTTCTTTTCTGGTTTCAGATAGGGTTTTAACCCACCATCTTCTCAGGTTGCTAGCCTCTGATATGAATAAAAATGCAATTATAATTCAATCCCTGTCTCTGCTCTTTGGCTAAGCAGTGATAAGCAGCATAAGCCCTGACTAGGTTGGTTGCCCTCCTGTGGAGAGCAGGACCAATAAAATGGCATTAGTCTAGTCAAGATGGGATAAATTATATAAGATAAAATGGCATCATTCATGTCAACCAAGATGAATGACTGCCAGTCAGCCATGATACTTTGGTCCAAGAAGGAAACTATCTAAATCACACTAGACACATCTGGCAAGGAGACACACCTAAGATATCTGCACAAGTGATCAGAAGAGCTGTGTCTGAAGAGTGGGACCACCCATGGAAAAGCTCTTGGGGAAATTCCCCACTTGCCATCAGGGGTGCCAAGACACTTATCAAGAGATCCAGAAGGGTGGATTATATCACTCTCAAGGGTATAACTGAGGCAGGCTTCAGATCACTGCTGAGACACCTGAGCTCCACATACCAGAATGCTGCTCCATGCCACACTGCTCTCTCTTGGCATCAGCTGCCAGAGGCTATGCCCTGCTGGACTGAGGACTTTGTCTGTACTGCTGCCCACCTGGCTATGGAGATTGTTCCTTGCAAAACACTGACGGCTCCCTTGCCCATAGTGCTGCCTCCCGGACTGCAGACTGAGACTCTGGGACTTGGGTTTGTTACCCCCCCAATTCTCTCATGTAATGTTATTACTGATTGTTTCTGAGTGATTGGTATTGTTTTTAGGTTAATATAGATTTGGGTTAAATCTACATTAATAAAAGCTGAGTGAAACTGCATTAATAAAATCCAAGTGAATAGCACAGTCCCCTGTGTTGGCTCCCGTTTTCTAGGTGCCAGTGTCACTTGTAGGACTATTGGTCTTACAAGTGACTTGCCACTTTCAGTTCTTAAGGCCTGGGTCAGATGGTCCAAGTGGGGTCTGAAGGCTGTCATATAGGAAAGACTATTGCGAACATATGCTCACAACACTACCAGTTTCAACAGCTGCAAAAAAAAAAAAAAATGGGGCCTCAGAAGAGTGAGACCACGGGAGGGTGGCAAAGATGGAGTCTCCCTGGCTCTTTGCCTGAGCACCTCTGTAGCCTCTAGATGTGTGCAGACCTGAAGCCTGTCCTTAGGTTGGAGCTCCAGGATAACTAAATAGGCTTTTTTCACAGGCAGACTGGGGGTGTGCTTCAGTGTGCTGTCTGCAGTGCACTAAGTGTGGTCACCTGCCCAGAATTCGCTTTCTGATTATTATAGTTCTAGGGTCCAGGAACCCAAGTCCCACTGGTCACCAGGGAAATGTGGTAAAGGGATGTTTTCTGTGTGGACTGCACTCATTTGTAGGTTTAACAAGGCTGCAGGAGAGTGGTGAGGGAAGACATGTCCACAGCTTTAGTGATGCAGAGCAAGAGCACTGAAAACAGGAATGATCACGGCTTATATGCCCACCTGGGTGAGGGAGAGCACAAAAATGGCACTTTCCAAAACCTCCATTACCCCCCAAAATTCCAACTTGTCCTTGACCCTTCAGTAGATCCTCTAAGATTAACAAATAAATCTTCGCATATAATCCAAGTACCTCTCAAACTGATGCTGCCTTTGCACTGGGTCCTGGGGCATGTTACCCCCTCAAAAGGAGTATCTCAGATCCTATAGCCCCACAATCCTTAGGCATAAGCCCTATTGGTTTCCAAAGTAAAATGTTTTTTTAAAAGACTTTTTAAAATTTATTTTGAGAGAGAGGAAGAGAGGGAGAAAGAGAGGGAGGAAATCATCAATGTGTGGTTGCCTCTCACATGACCCCTACTGGGGACCTGGCCCACAACCCAGGCATGTGCCCTACATTGGGAATTGAACTGGTGACCCTTTGGTTTACAGGCTGGCACTCAAGCCATTGAGCCACACCAGCTATGGCCAAAGTAAAATGTTTTGAAGGGCCTCATCTCTTCAGTGAAGGTCCCAAGGTTTGCAGTATCCAATATGGGGCTCAAACCTCTCACTCTTCAGGGAGAAGCTCTTAAGTGTTGAAATCTTTCCCTGGTGGAATCACTGAACCAGGGGTGGGATTTATTTATTTATTAAAAAATGTATTTTATTGATTATGTTATTACAGTTGTCCCAATTTTTCCCCCTTTGCCCCTCTCTACCCAGTACCCTCATTCCCTTCAGCACTTCCCCTCCTTTGTTCATGTGCATGGGTCATGCATATAAGTTATTTGGCTTCTCATTTCCATATTGTTCTTATTATTCCCCTGTCTATTTTGTACCTACCAATTTATACTTCTTAATCCCTGTACCTTTCCCCCTTTCTCCATCCTCACTAATAACCCTCCAAATGATCTCCATTTCTATGATACTGTTCCTGTTCTGCTTATTTGTTGAGTTTGTTTTTTAGATCTAATTGTTGATAGTTGTGAACTTATTGCCATTTTAATGTTAAAGCTTCTACTTTTCTTATATAATTTCCTTTAACATAATAATAGCTTGGCAATGATGAGCTCCTTTTGCTTTACCTTGTCTGGGAAGCACTTTATCTGCCCTTTCATTCTAAATGATAGCTTTGCTGGACAGAGTAATCTAGGTTGTAGGTCCTTGCTTTTCATCACTTTAAATACTTCTTGCCAGTTCCTTCTAGTCTGTAATGTTTCTTTTGAGAAATCATCTGACAGTCTTATGGGAACTCCTTTTTAGATAACTAACTGCTTTTCTCTTGATGCTTTTAAGATTCTGTCAGTATCTTTAACCATCAGCATTTTAATTATGATGTGTCTTGGTGTGGTCCTCTTTGGGTCCAGCATGTTTGGGGTTCTCTGTGCTTCCTGGATTTGCATGTCTATTTCCTTCATTAAATTAGGGAAGGTTTGTTTTTTCATTATTTTTTCAAATAAGTTTTCAATTTCTTGCTCTTCCTCTTCTTCTTCTGGCACCCCTATGATTTGGATGTTGGTACATTTGGAGATGTCCGAGAGGCTCCTTAGTCTATCCTTTTTTTTTTTTTTTAATTCTTGTTTCTTCTTGCTACTCTGATGGGATGCTTTTTTGTTCTTTATATTATAAATCATTGATTTGATTCTCAGCATCATCCCCTCCACTATTGGCTCCTGTAGATTTTTATTTATTTCATTTATTTTTACCTTCATTTCTGCCTGGGTCTTTTTTATGCTCTTGCAGTATCCTGATAACCAACGTTTTGAACTGTGCATCTGATAGATTGCTTATTTCCATTTAGTTTAGTTCTTTTTGTAGAATTTTGTTCTGTTTTTTCATTTGGGCCTTATTTCTCTGTCTCTTCAATTTGGCAGCCTCCTTGTGTTTGTTTCTGTGTGTTAGATAGAGTTTTGGGTAGAAAATTAAACACAATATGGAGCTTTGACTCCTTGTCTTAGTAGAGTGGCCTATTGTGGAAAACACACCTGTAAATTGTGTGAGGTGGAACCTTAGGTAATCGCCAGGGTGGGGCAACCCATATTACTGCTCTGGGCTCTGTGCAAGGGAGGGCTCAGAGAGGGGACAATGCCACTGCCTAGCCTCTGGAGATTTGCTTGGGAGGAAGCTTTCTACTGGCACTTGCTCTGCTGCATTACTTCACTTTTCCTCTGTAAGCCACTGCTGCCCTTCCAGCTGTTGCTCTAGTGCTAAATCCCAGAGTGGATGGGTCTGGGTAAGTCCTGAGACCATTGCAGGCCCTTTAAGAGGAGACTCCTGAGAACCCTGCAGTTTCCTCAGCTGCCCCAACCTTCACTGGTTTTTATAGCCAGAAGTTATGGGGATTTATCTGAAACCCTGGGCTGGGTGGTCTGGTCTGTGCTTGGATCCCTTGTTCTCATGGTATCCCACCCAATTTTAATCCATCACACATGAATGGGAACCACCCATTCTGTGTCACCATACCTCTCTGGACTTCTTCATGTCTCTTCCCCTCCTACCCATCTGGATGAATGTGGCTTCTTTAGATTCTTGGTTGTGGGACTTCTGTACAGCTTGATTTTATAACAAATCTGAGTAATATTTGTTTTGTAGTCTAGTTTCAATTTTTGCTGTCATTGTGCAAGGAGGCAAAGTGTGTTTACTTATGCCTCCATTTTGACCAGAAATCAGGGGTGGGGTTTTTGTTGAGACTCTGCCTCTGCCCCTCCTACTTATCTTGATGTGGCCCTTTTATCCCTTATGGAAAAAAACTTCTCAGCTAATTTTCAGTTCTTTCTCACAGAAATTGTTCCATATGTAGCTGTATTTTTGGTCTGGTCAGAATCTCCCATCTTGGACCCCAGAAAAATTTTTCTAGCTTTAGCATTCTGTACTGTAGGGTTCCTTCCTTAGAGTCTTCTGGGATGTGTTAAGTAATATGGCTTCTCAGTGTAGATCTTTCTCTGGTTCTTTCTTCTATCTGCCTCCTATATTTCTCTCCTCACTCCAAACCTAAATTAGGGATGCCTTCCTCCACAGATCTCTTAGTACTCCTGCTTGGAATCAGAAGATGCTACTGAGTACCCACTTGGAGGGTCCCCTTCACATGGCAGTCTCAGCGTGAGCTCCCCAACCTGGGAAGGTCCACAGCTTTGTCACTGGTCCAAGTGCTGACAATGACATTTGCTTCCAGGATTTGTATTTCCTTATAGATCACTGTTTTTTTTACTTTATTTTCTTCTTTTACTCCAGTTTCCTTTTTTTGGTTGTTAAAAAGTTTTTTGACTTTTGTTTCTGAGCCAATTTTCACATTAAGGTTGTAGTTGTTTAATTTCTACCAAGTTCTTGTTTTATTTTACCAAGAGGGCTTTTCAGAGTATATAATCTTCCATTGGCAGAAACAAAGTTGTCTTATTTGTGCATTTAAAAAAATACATGGGCCCTGGCTGGTGTGGCTCAGTGGATTGAATGCTAGACTGTGAAGGAAAGGCTCATTGTTTCAGTTCTCAGTCAGGGCACATGCCTGAGTTATGGGCCAGGTCTCCAGTAGGGGCGTGAGAGAGGACACCACCACATTGATGTTTCTCTCCCTCTCTCTCTTCCCTGCCTTCCCCTCTCTAAAAATAAATAAATAAATCTTAAAAAAATAATTCCACTAAAAAAATGGTCACTTAATTTTCCTTGAGATTATGTATAATGATTTCTACTAAATATTCTCATCAGTTTGGTAAATTCTTTTTAAAATATGAGTATATACAGATAAATTTTTCTCGTAATGTTTATTTTCTTTTAAAATCATACTTAGGTATACATTCCATATCAGTTTCCTTTTTATTCTGTCATATTTGAATAGCTACATATTTAAGAATATTGTGAGGAAGGACTTGGCAACAACCACCTTAGAGGTGAAACTGTGCCTCTAACCTGCTTTCTCTTTAAAGAACACATTCTTGTGTTAACATTGATGAGAATAGGCCTTGGGTCAGTGTTTGGTGTTCCTCTTTTAGGAAGAGCAAGGACAGCTCACAGTAAATGAGGTTTTCTATTCACAGCTTCTCTTTGTGGTAATTTAGGAGCCACAAGAACTAGAACTCTGATCAATGTCACCCCAATGTATTTAATAAAAAAATTGCTGAATCAATACATAAGTGAATGAACTTAATGGACATATTGATTGCATGTGTCATAGCTATATCAAATTACCTATGACCAGCAGTGAGGAATTGTTTTCCCATACATCTGTTCTCCACATCTGCTCTACCATCCATTTTTTATCTTTTGTCTGAACTCCATTCTTACTGTAAATGATCCTGCTATTTTCCATCACCTGGAGATAAAATTCTAACTCCTCAGACTGACAGACAATAGGAACTTCTGTGATATTCTGCTCAATCTAGCAAAGTAGAAACTAAGATGAAAAACCAAAATTACTAAGAGCCTTGCTATGCCCCTGCTTTATGTTTAGGAAAAAGCACTGACAGAGTTTCCATCTCTGGTATTGAAAAATTTAGGCAAAGATATGCTTATTGATTTTAGCATACAGAAGTAGATCTATTTTTGAAATGAGAGAAAAGTTTAGTGGTTCTTCTTTGTATTGTAATACCATGTCCTTGCTGAGATCAAAAGACTAGAGTTACATGATCAGCTATAGAACAACAACAACAAAAAAGCCTTAATATTTTGCATGGATATTATATGAAAATAATTGAGAATTATGATGATAATTATGACTTTAGAGATATAATTTACAGAAACAGAAAGAATTCAAATACGATCTTATTAAAGTGATAACTGGAGCTTAGTGTGAAACTTTTTTTGGTATGTGCAAAACTTAGCATAACCCTGCATAAGAAGTTATAGAAACAACGATCCCAAAATGAATTCAGTGTGGAAGTCAATAAATATTAATAATCCATAGAAAACAGTTACTAAAAACGTAGAACATATGCATAGTGAGAACAACAAATATGATTTAACACATGTTGAACAAAGTTAACCCAACGTAATTTACCTGGGAATGTCATTGTGATAAAATTTTTAAAATCATCTAATTTATGCTTGTGTCTATCAGTGTTGATCTTAATATTCAGGATGTATATATCACCAAACTTGTTCTTGAGGTGCTGAGGACTGCCAAGGCACAGGAACTTTCCCTTCGCCATGATGGCCAGCCTGGTACAGAAGGCATCACATTCCTCCATTCTAGCAAAACAAGATACCAGAACAATGTAAAATTGAAAAGTTCTCTGTTGGAGGACCTCCTTCTATGGTTCTGGATTTTGTGACTCTATTTTCAAAGGGAGGTGGAATTTGCCAATCATAAATCTCAGGTGGGAGGGTGAAAATTTTTCAGTGATAAGTATAATATGAAACCCTCACATAAAACTTTTGAACTCCTTGTCCTCTCCACACTTTTGGTTACTTAATGGATTCTTGGTTGTTCCACTGATTATGATTAATGAGGAAGTTACATTCTCAAGTAAGTTTATTGTATGATATTTCTAACCCCGAATAATTTTCTCTTAACTACTACAATGCTTGCCAACCCTGTTCCAAGCCTCCCAAGGAGTCACACCTGTGGGAAGTTATGATAATGGCTTTGCCACTCTCACGTGCTTGTGTCACAGCATCCCAGAGCAGGCGTCGGGCTACTGGGTCCATGCCCGTTGATGGCTCATCCAGCAGAATGACTGCAGGTTTTCCCATCAGGGCAATAGCAGTACTCAGCCTACGTTTGCTTCCTCCACTTCATAGAAGGAGAGAAAATGCAGGGAAAGGGGAGCATATACAAATCAGTTACTTACGGGATAGTGTTAGCACAAATGTCTCAAATGTTGAGAGTCTCAGCAAGCAATTAACATGGATATCTGTAATGCTGATTAGATGAGACTTCAATAAGGTACCAGTTTCAAGTACAGGTGTATATATCAATTATTTTATTATTTTTTTATTTGAAATACAAAAGAGTGACTTTATGTAACTGATTTCAGCAGCATTATCAGTGACATTTATTTACTAGTTCTTAGGGTGTTATGATTTTCCAGGTCATAAATGCCACCATAATTTATAGAGTATAAATTCCTTTTTTTTTTAATGGAAAACAAAGAACCACATGGACGCCAGGAAAAATAAAATGCTACCCTTTGAGATTCAGAGGCAATAGTTCAAACATAAGTAAGATTTTGAGTTTCATCTTTATTAGGGAAAGACACAGAACCCCACTGGTCTGTCTTGTTATTGCATTTTTTTAATCTAGTGACTCATTACATAGTTTCACAATTAAGTGATTGTGTGGCAGAGGGAATTAAGTGGTGCTGTTGGCATTTTTTTTTCAAACAGAAACATAGGGAAGCATCACGTTAGCAGCAACAAAAAGATCAGCATGACTCACCTGTAGGTTCTGATAATTGTGTCAGCATGGGGCTCCAGTTGCAGCGAATTCAACCATTTGCTCACATATGGCTGAATCTGGGGCTCAGAGATTCCCCATAATCTGGCATACATAGTTATTATTTCCCGACCAGTCATGTATTCCAGCAAGGCATCAGTTTGAGGACAATACCCAACTCTTGACTTCACCTAGTTACAAGAATTGCCTTAATAAGGACTCAAGTCATCTGTTCCACTGAGCATTTTTAAATGAGCAAGAATACCTTCATTTCTCCAGGTCATGCCTCTAAGAGTCCTTCGAAGAATTTTCTTTACTAAATACTATAAAATTATAGCCAGTGGATCTGTTATAATAAATTGAACTAACGGGTTTCCCAATTCAATTTTAATAATCTTGGGAATAAGAGGTTAGCAATAAAATTACACAGTCCACTGAATTTGGTAGAGTATTAGAATATGAGATTCTCCCATTATTAATTAGGAATTATAAGGGGTATGGCCACCATGGATGTTTTGCCCTGTAGAAATTGCACAGCCATGTGTAGATCTTATTTCATAATAAAACTGAACCAGAAGCAAAGGTTTTCTTACTCCCACAAATAGGAGAATTCAATGAACGTTGCTTTTTTTATTAACTAAGTCTTTTGTGGATTTGTCTTCAGATGCACATAGACTAGATATCCAGAGAAAAGATATGAATATTAGTTTATAATTAATTAAAAATTTAAAATAAAATTATTCTCTGGGATTTTATTAATTAATTTACAGTGATTCTAGACTATTTATAGCCCTAGATTCTTGGCAGAAATACACTAAACCCTTTCTTTATTCTAGGTATGAAATTATTCTCTCATATAATTTTTGAAAGTAAATGAGCTACATGCATAGATCACTCAATGAACAAGAGAAAAATAATGTGAATGCCATTAGCAGAAACAATAGTTACCAGAAACACTGGTAATAACCTCAGGTATTGGGATTAATAAATAAGATAGAAATGACAGTACTTATTATATTTAAATAAATTTTAAAAGCTTAAAACTATCTTAACAGGAAAATATAAAGTCATGTAGACCTTTTAGAAATGAACCATATGTTCTTCTTTTTTGAGATTCTTCAAAAAAAAAAAAACTACAACTATAAATGAATTCAGTAAAATAGCTGGATACAAAGTAAATGTCTAGAAATTAGTTGTATTTTTATGCCCTAATAGTGAACTAATAGAAGAGAAACTAAGGAAAAATCCCAGGTACAATTGTTTCAAAAAATACATAAGAATAAATTTAACCAAGGATGTAAAAACCTGTAGTCAAAAAATTATAAGACACTGAAGAAAAAAATTGAAGGAGACACAAACAAGTGGAAGCATATATTGTGTTCACGAAATGGAAGAATTAGTGTTATAAAAACATCCATACTATTCAAAGCAATCTATAGATTCAATGAAATTTCTATTTAAATATCAATGACATATTTCACAGATCTAGAATAAATATTACAAAAATTTATATGGAACCACAAATGACCTTGAATAGCCTCAATAATCTTGAGGAAAAAAGAAGTAAGTTGGAGGGATTGCAATATCAGATCAAGCTATACTATAAAGCCATTGTAATCAAAACACATAAAAAAGGTATATAGATTAAAGGAACAGAATAGAGAACTCAAAAATAAACCCATGCTGCTATGATTAATTAGGCTGCTATGATAAATGAGGCGAGATCATTTAATGGAATAAAGACAGTCTCTTCAACAAGTGGTGTTGAGGACTTCTGGCCAAAATGGAGGCATAGGTAGATACACTATACCTCCTCACACAACCAAGAGAAGAATAACAACAAATTTAAAAACAAAAACACCAAAACTGCCAGAAAATTGAACTGTTTGGAAGTCTGAAAACAAAGGAGTTAAGGAAACATTCATCTAGACCAGTAGGAGGGGCAGAGATGGGTAGTTGGGGCAGAGAGGATACATGGAAAGGTGGTGGCCAAAGGACCTGGGCAGGTGAGACAGCATCTGGTGGACCAGGCAGTCTCATATTTGTGTATGCATAAACTGGGAAGAAAAACTGGGGAGCAAGACAGATCATGCAATCCAGGCTTCCAGTGTAGGGAAAAAAACCCTCAAAATCTCTGACTGTAAAAACCTGTGGGGGTTGTGGTGACAAGAAAAACTCCCAGCCTCACAGGAGAGTACATTGGAGAGACCAACAGGGTCCTAAAATGTACACAAAACCATCCACCTGGGAATAAGCACCAGAAGGGCCCAATTTGCTTGTAGGTAGTAGAGAAAGTGACTGAAAGTGAGTGGAGCAAGTGACACTGTTCTCTCTCAGACCCCTCACCCACATACAGCACCACAACACAGCCACGTGGGTTGCCCCACGCTGGTGAATACCTAAGGCTCCATCCCATAGTATGTAACAGACACACAGAGACAAAAAATGGCCCAAATAGAAAACTCCAGAAAAATACATCTAAAAGTGGTGAAGAGATAGCCAACTTGTCAAATGCAGAGTTCAAAACACTGGTAATCATGATGCTCACAGAAATGTTTAGATATGGTTGAAAAATAGAGGAAAAAATGAAGGCTATGAAAAGTAAATAAAGAAAAATGTACAGGGAATCAACAGTGATAGGAAGGAGACTGGGACTCAGATCAGTGGTTTGGACCACAAGGAAGAAAGAAACAACCAAACAGAAAAGAATGAAGAAACAAGAATTCAAAAAAATGAGGAGAGGCTTAGGAACCTCCAGGACACCTTTAAATGTTCCAACATCCGAATTATAGGGGTACCAGAGGGAGAAGAGGAAGAGCAAGAAATTGTAAACTTATTTGAACAAATAATGAAGGACAACTTCCCCAATCTGGCAAAGGAAATAGACTTCCAAGAAGTCCAGGAAGCTCAGAGAGACCCAAAAAAGCTGGACCCAAGGAAACATCCACCCAGACATATCATAATTACATTAGTCAAGTCTAAAGGTAAGGAGAAAATTTTTTAAGACAGCAGCAAGAGAAAAGGAAAGAGTTACCTGTAAAGGAGTTCCCATCAGACTATCAGCTGATTTCTCAAAACAAACCTTACAAGCAAGAAGGGGCTGCAAAGAAGTATTCAAAGTCATAAAAGGCAAGGACCTAGATCCAAGCTTACTCTATCCAGCAAAGCTGTCAGTTAGAATGGAAGGGCAGCTAAAGTGCTTCCCAGATAAGATCAAGTTAAAGGAGTTCATCATCACCAAGCTATTATTATAGAAATGTTAAAGAGATTCATCTAAGAAAAGGAAGATCGAAAACTATGAACAGTAAAATGACAAAAAATTCACAACTATCAACAACTAAAGCTTAAAAAACAAAAACAAGAACAAACTAAGCAAAAAACTGGAACAGTAACTGATTCACAGAAATAGAGACCACTTGGAGGGCTACCAGCAGGGAGTAGCAAGGGGAAATGGGGGAAATAGTACAGGGAATAAGAAGCATAGTTAGTAGGTAGAAAATAGACAAGGGGAGGTTAAAAATAGTATAAGAAAGATAGAAGCTAAAGAACTCATATGTGCGGCCCGTGGACATGGACTCAGGGGGGCGATGCAAGTAGGAGGGTGGATGCAGGGTGGAGGGGAATAAAGGTGGGAAAATGGGAAACTGTAATAGCATAATCAACAAAATATATTTAAAAAATAAATGGTGTTGAGAAAGTTGGACAGGTACATACGAATATATGAATCTAGACCACCAACTTACACGATGCATAAGAGTAAACTCAAAATTGATTAAGAAAAGTAAATAATTGGTTTGTAAGTCACAAAACCATAACAATCTATAAGAAAACTTAGGGAGTAAAATCTCATCCATCTCTCATAGGAATATTTTTGCTGATATATCTTCTAGGACAAGGGACATAAAGGAAATATAAACAAATGGGACTTCATCAAATTAAATGGCTTATACACAGCAAAAGAAACCATCGACAAAATGAAAAGGGAACTCACTGTACAGGAGATCATATTTGCTAATGATGTATCTGATAAGGGCTTAATTTCCAAAATATTTAAAGAATTTTTACAACTCAACATGAGGAAGACAAACAATCATGGACAAAGGACATAATTAGACACTTAGCCGAAGAGGACATACAGAGGCCCCACAGACATATGTAAAGATGCTCAATGTCACTAGTTATCAGAGAGATGCAAATTAAAACCACAATGAGTTATCACCTCGCACCTGCCAAAATAGCTATCATTAATAAGTCAACAAACAACAAGTGCCTGTGAAGATATGGAGACAAGGGAACCCTCTTGCACTACTGGGGGGAATGCAGACTAGTACAGCCTCTGTGAACTATTGTATGGAGTTCTCCCAAAAAGTTAAAAATGTCTCTGGTTGTATTTCACTTGCTTATTTGTTTTGTTGATTAGGTCCCATTTATAGGTGAGATCGTATGGTATTTCTCTTTCACTTCCTGGCTTATTTCACTTAGCATAATGTTTTTCAGTTCCATCCTTGCTGTTGTGAAGGATAGGAGCTAATTTGAAAGAATACATACACCCCTATGTATGTTTATAGCAGTGTTATTTACAATAGCCAAGATCTGGGAAAAGCCAAAGTGCCCATCAGTACATGAGTGGATAAAAGAACTATGGTACATTTACACAATGGAATACTATGCAGCAGAAAGAAAGAAGGATCTCCTACCCTTTGCAACTGCATGGCTGGAAATGGGGAGCACTATGTTAAGTGAAATAAGCCAGGCGATAAACAACAAATACCATATGATCTCACCTATAAGTGGAACCTAATCAACAAAATAAATGAGCAAGGAAAATAGGACCAGAGACACTGAAATTAAGAACAAACTGGCAGTTACCAGAAAGGAGTGGGGAGAGGGATAATAGGGGAAGGGCCATCAAGGAATATGTATAAAGGACACATGGACAAAGCCAAAGGCAGTAGGTTTGAGGGTGAGAGGTGGTGATGGGTGGGGCATGGGGGTGTGGTGGGGTGAAAATGGAGACAACTGTACTTGAACAACAATAAAAAAAATTTATCGAAGGCATAAAGTTAAAAAAAGTTAAAGATGAACTGCCTTTTGAACCAGCAATTCCACTTTTGGGAATATATCCTAAAAATCCCAAAATATCATTTCAAAAGAATATATGCATCTACATGTTCATAGTAGCTCTATTTACAATAGTCAAGATCTGGAAACAGCCCAAGTGCCCACCAGTAGATGAGTGGATAAAAAAAAAAATAACTGGTAGATTTACACAATGGAATACTACTCAGCTGTAAATTTGAAGGAAATCTTATCTATTTTGACAGGACGGGCCTGAAAAGTATTATGCTATGTGAAATAAATCAGTCAGAGAAAGACAATTACTATGATTTCACTTATATGTGGAATGTAATGAACAAAATATACTAATGAATAAAGTGGAGACAGTCTCATGGACAAAGAGAACAGGCTAACAGCTGTCAGAGGAGAGGAATTTGGGTACTGGATGAGAAGGGTTAAGGGATTAAGCAAAGAAAACAAGAATGAAAGCCTCATGGACACAGGAGTATGCTGATTGGCAGAGGGAATGGGTAGAAGAGGAGGTAGAGGAGGGTAAATGAAAGATAAATAGTGCTAGAAGACTTGATTCTGGGGGGTTAACACACAATAAAATATACAGATGATATATTGTAGACTTGTACAGCTGAAACCTATAAAATTTTATAAACCAATGTCACACCAATAGATTAAAAACTCCCACAGTGAAATACCACTTCACACTCAGATGGGTATAATCAATAAAAAAATAACAAGTTTTGTGATGATGTGAAGAAATTGGAACTCTTATGAATTGCTGGTGGAAATGTAAAATGGTGTAGCCACTTTAAAATACATTATGGTATTTCTTCAGAAATTACACAAATTAACTTATGGTTTTAAAAATTCCACTTTTAGCCCTGGCTGGCATAGCTCAGTGGACTGAGCGCAGGCTGCGAACCAGGCATCGTAGGTTCGATTCTCAGTCAGGGCACATGCCTAGGTTGCAGGCCATGTTCCCCAGCAACCGCACATTGATGTTTCTCTCTCTCTCTCCCTCTCCCTTCCCTCTCTAAAAATAAATAAATAAAATCTTTAAAAGAAAAAGAAAGCTATACTAGTTTAAAAAAAATTCCACTTTTAGAACCATACAGAAAATTATTGACTGGAACTCAAGCAGATATTTGTACACTCCAGTTCAGAAATGCATTATTCACAATAGCCAAAAAGTGGAAAACCCCAATGTCCATCGATGGTTTAATGGGCAAAATGTGGTGTACACATATAAAGGAATATTATTCAGCCTTAAAATGGTATAAAATTTGGATACACATATATGTAAACCTTAAAGGCATTATGCTAGGTGAAATAAGTTAGACATAAAGAACAAATATTATATGATTCTACTGATGCAAGGTAGCTAGAATAGTCAAATTTATAGAAACAGAATGTATAATAGTGGTTAACAGATTGTAGAAAATGATGATGAGTTATTGTTTAATAGGTACATATTTTCATTTTGAAATAATGTAGAAGCTCTGGAGATGGACAGTGGTGAAGTTTGCACAATAATGTGAATGTCCTGAATGCCAACGAATTGCACATTGAGAAATATTTCAAATGGTAAATTTTATGTCATATGTTTTATGCCACAATAAAATAAACAATGTTAAAAACATTTTTAAAGCCTGAGAAAATGAAGAGATCACCATCTGTAATATTTCAGAACAACTTGGAGAGAGTACCTGAAGACTGAAGAAACTCCCTAAGATTTATGAATTAGTTATTGTAAAATGCTCTTATTTGCTTGCATGCAGGTCTTTTAAAATTTGACACTTTATCTGGACTATCTCATTGGTTCCCAATTTAGCTTTTTCTATTTGGCATAATCTTTCTTTAATTGTTTTTGTGAATCTACACAATAGTCCCAAGGGGATTGTCCTCCAAGGGGATTAGATAAGTCGTATAAATAATGACATTTAGTGGGACACCACTCACCCCTTCCATCTCAAGAACCACCTGAAAGAACCCACTCATCTTCTTTCATCATCTATCACTTCTTTCTTTATATCCTCAACCTTTCCCCATCTAGTGATCAAATTGTTCATTGTATAAAATATTCCTGTTTTCTCATAACTCTGAGTAAATTCTAATTCTACTCTTTGCTTCACAGATAACTTTCTTAAAAATATAATCCAAATTCTTAGCTTCACTTCTGTTACCAAACTACTGTTTATCCTACAGCATGCAGGCTCCCCCAACCCCATCTTCTGATTTTATGATGACAGTGTTCAATGGACTGAAGAGGAAAGAATTGAACCATTCAGGTTCCATTACCACCACCCAACTAACCCTAGTGCCACAGTTATTGAGAGCTTCATCAGTGAGTTCTAGTTACAAAAGTCAATGGGCACTATTCAGGATTTACCTTGCACAAGACTTCTTGGAATTTGAAACTTTTGACCATTTACGCCTTTTCGAGTGTTTCTCCCCACTTAGTTTCTTTCAAGGTTATGCCTTCTCTTTTAGGTAGCATGTATAGCCAATGACTGACTGGCTTTACATGGATACAAAGGACAGCTATCTTGCTTCAATTTGGGACTGCTCACACAGGTCATTCTGTTCCAGAGCTCTAAGAGGGATTAAGGCTTCAGTTGCAACTCAGTTTCAAGTTGCCTTCTTCTTCTGGACAGTCTTTCCTTCCTTACAGTACCCTATCCTTATAGTCCTCCAGAGATGTACTCTTGGGAGGACTTACCTTTTACTCTAACAGTTTCAAAGAACACAAAGATACTCTTGTCTTATATTTTGTTCTTGATGCTTCACTATCTTCCTTTAAAAATTTATTTCTCTTTCCAGAATCTACTGAATCAACAGTATCAATATCAATGCCTACCACAATTCCTATCTATTCTCTCCTACCATCTGCCTGTTACCTGTACTTTACATCATCATGCTTCTCACATCTCAGATATTGACACTGTCTTACCTTTTGGATATTGTCAGTGATACTAAAGCCATCAATGAAAACATGACCAGAGGTAGCAATCTCTTCCCCAGTTAAAATTTGGAAGGTAGTAGTTTTTCCAGCTCCATTGAATCCAAGCAATCCGAAGCATTCCCCCTTTTGGATTGTAACAGAGATATTTTTCACAGCCAGGATGACTGGATACTTAAAATATATCTACAAAATCAATAGAGTAAGTAATATTTGTAGGTCAAATATAATAAATACCCCAGACTCGTATGGACAACTACCTTTAGAAAGTTTCACAAAAATTCTTCTATTACTGAGAAAATACACATAGATCCCAGAGAACTTCAGTGAGTCCTGGACACCAATGACATGATCTTATAGGAATGGAGCCAACTCATGGTGTCAGTGAATGTTACCTTCGTGAGTTCCTTAATAAGTACTGTGGAATTCAGCAACTCTTGAGGCTGGGCCAAGATTCTCTTTCTTTCATTTTCTATGTCTTCATCTTCACATTCTCCAGATAACTCTTTAGACACTTTTTCCTATATTTTCAAGACAAGAATCATAGAAATAGTTGCTCTTTAGGCCTCTGGTCTAGATTGGTTGGCTTCATGAAACCTAAACTGGGGAAAATCTCAAAAATGTCAAAACAGAAGGTTTGAGTAAATTTAAAACATTTCTGGACATTATCAGCTCAACATCTCATGTACACCTTGACTGAATTTTAAATAACAAATAGTTCATCACTAGAATAAAGGTGTGGCCCAGAGGAGGAGGACAGGTTATTTCACATACTAGGAAATGTGTGAATTAATATGCTAATATGTGTAATTTAAATCTTTAAAGGACAGAATTTAGAGTTCCGGCCAAGATGGAGGCATAGGCAGTCGCACTGTGCTTCCTCGCGCAACCAAGACTGAAAACAACAAAGATTGAGAAACAATTAACAACCAGAACAGAGGGAAATTAATTGAACAGAAGTCGGGCTCCAGTACATCCAGACCAGTAAGGAGCGGCGGAGTCGGGAGGCCTGCGAAGTGGGGTTGAGGGTTTCCGGCGGGAAGAGGTGCTGGCTGGCGGGCGCGCAGGGTGCAGAGGGCAGCGGCAGTGGCAGCGGACAGACCGGTGGCGGACGCTGGGCGCGGAAGCGCGGAGGTGTCTAGCAGACCCAGTGAGGGGGGCAGGGCAGCTGGCTGTCCGCAGCCACACGTTTGCGCACGAACTAAGTGAAAAACGGGCAGCGCCGCCGCGTTTCAAAGCTTAAGAGCCCCATCTGGGAACTGAGGCCGGGAGACTCTCACAGGAGACTTCTCGGGGAAACCCACAGAGTCCGAGAAAGTACACCAGCCCACCGCCCGGGAGCCAGCACAGCAAGGGCCCAGTTTGCTTGTGGGAGGCAGTGGAGGGAACGGAAGTCCTAGAGAGAGCGGAACAGGCGCCATTGTTCCCTCTCAGACCCCGCCCCCACATACAACGTCACAACCCAGCGACTGGGGTGCCCCGCCCCGTGAACACCTAAGGCTCCGCCGCCCTTACGAAAACAGCCGCATCCGAACCAAAGGAAAATTAAAAAGATGGCTCAAACATATTTGAAAGCCCCAGAACCAATTTTTTTAAGTGACCAAGAAATTGCCGAATTACCAGATGCACAGTTCAAAGTACTGTTGATCAGGAAGCTCACAGAATTGGTTGACTTTGGACATAAATTAGATGAACAAATGCAGGCTACGATAAGAGAAATGAAGGAAAACGCAC
>PVIA01010473.1:0-51340 GCA_004024845.1 Tonatia bakeri
AAAGAAAAGAGGACAACATAAAACTAATGGATGTTTGACATTGTATTTGAGAAACTAGTGCATCAGTATCTGGTTTGATAGAAGTAGTTGTGATTCTCAGTGAGTTCTCAAGGTGCTCCTTAGATATTTTGGTTCTAATTTTACTCTTAATGTGTTTCGCTCTTGAAACTAGTTGTTTACAATTATAGGTGCTGCTAAATAGTGATGACATGAATAAGGTGTGATTGTGAGGCAAGGGATATTTATGTCTCTGGGAAGATAGGACTTATAAAAGTCCAGTAAAGTGACACAATTAAATGTTTCTTTAAGTCGAATGTCAGATTGCAGCTCTATGCATTCCATTTGAAAATTGGCAGGTGATACATTTATGTGGACTGAAAATGGAGTTACAAATATAGCAAAATATTGATTATTTTCCCAGAAATCTTGAAATCTATTTTCAAATTCTTGTATCAAATCAAAAAGCAAGGCTGCATATTTTTCACGGTTCAGAGGACTATGTTTAGCCAATGTGTCAAAATGCACAAAATTGTTTGCCTTAATTTGAGCTTGCCATAATTTCAGTTTCATTTGGATCACTGTTATGGTTTGAAACATGGTATTGATAAGTTGGTTTTCACCTTAAAGACTCGTGTTTAACTCATTTAAATGAGCAGTTAAATCCACTAAAAATCCTAAATCTGTAAGCCAGTTTTTATCATCAAGTTCCAGCACAAATTTGTTTTTTGATACCATAAACAGCTTGATAACACGTTGTAAATCATAGAATCTTTTCAACATTTGGCTTTGACTTAGCCATCTTACTTCTGAAAAGTAAACAATGTCACCATAGTCAGCATCAATATTTTTAAGGAATTCCTGGAATTGGCAATGGTTCAATCCCTTGGTTCTTATGAAATTCATAGTCTTGATGATTTGCATGGCATCCATTTTTAAAGCTTTTGTGCAATGTAAAATTTTCTTGATGTATTCTGCAATGATACTTCATCAAACGTGAGTTTTGGGCAGCAGTTGCATGGTCTTCTATTAATTTTACAAGTCCCTCTCTTTGACCTACCATTGTCGGGGCACCGTCAGTAACTCTACCAGATATGTTGACAGTGGACAAAGAAAATCACTTTAACATTTTTTATTCTTGATTTAGTTGTGTCTTTTTTAAATATATTTTATTGATTATACTATTACAGTTGTCCCATTTCCCCCCTTCACTCCCCTTCGCCCTGCACATCCCCTCCCACCCACATTCCCCCCCTTTAGTTCATGTCCATGGGTCATACATATAAGTTTTTTGGCTTCTATATTTCATATACTATTCTTACTCTCCCCCTGTCTATTTTCTACCTACCATCTATGTTACTTATTCTCTGTACATTTTCCTGCTCTCTCCCCGTCCCACTCCCCTGTTGATAACCCTCCATGTGATCTCCATTTCTGTGGTTCTGTTCCTGTTCTAGTTGTTTGCTTAGTTTGTTTTTGTTTTTGTTTTAGGTGTAGTTGTTAATAATTGTAAGTTTGCTGTAATTTTACTGTACATATTTTTTACCTTCTTTTTCTTAGATAAGTCCCTCTACCATTTCATATAATAAGGGCTTGGTGATGATGAACTCCTTTAACTTGACCTTATCTGGGAAGCACTTTATCTGCCCTTCCATTCTAAATGAAAGCTTTTCTGGATAGAGAAATCTTGGATGTAGGTCCTTGCCTTTCATGACTTGGAATACTTCTTTCCAGCCCCTTCTGGCCTGTAAGGTCTCTTTTGAGAAATCAACTGACAGTCTGATGGGAACTCCTTTGTAGGTAACTGTCTCCTTTTTTCTTGTCTCTTGCTGCTTTTAAGATTCTTTCCTTCTCTTTCATCTTGGGTAGTGTAATTATGATGTGCCTTGGTGTGTTCCTCCTTGGGTCCAGCTTCTTTGGGACTCTCTGAGCTTCCTGGACTTCCTGCAAGTCTATTTCCTTTGCCAGATTGGAGGAGTTCTCCTTTATTATTTGTTCAAATAAGTTTTCCACTTGTTGCTCTTCCTCTTCCCCTTCTGGTACCCCTATAATTCGGATGTTGGAACATTTAAAGATGTCCTGGAGGTTCCTAAGCCTCTCCTCATTTTTTTGAATTCTTGGTTCTTCATTCTGTCCCAGGTGAATGTTTATTTCTTCCTTCTGGTCCATTCATTGATTTGAGTCCCAGTTTCCTTCCCTTCACTGTTGGTTCCCTGTACATTTTCCTTTATTTCACTTAGCATTGCCTTCATTATTTCATCTAATTTGTGACCAAATTTCAACCAATTCTGTGAGCATCCTGATCATCAGTGTTTTGAACTGTGCATCTGATAGGTTGACTATCTCTTCGTCGCTTAGTTGTATTTTATTCTGGAGTTTTGATGTATTCTTTCATTTGGGCCTTTTTTTTTTTTTTTTTTTTTTTTTTTTTTTTTTTTTTTTTTTTTTTTTTTTTTGGTCTTCACACACCTGTTACGTAGTGGGAAGGGCAGATCCTTAGGTGTTCACCCAGGCGGGGTAACCCACATCACTGCATTCTGATGCTGTATATAGGGAAGGGGTCTGAGAGAAAACAATAGCACTTGCTCTGTTCTCTATTGGCTTTCAGTCACTTACCCCACTTCCCACAAGCAAATGGGACCCTTCTGGTGCTGATTCCTGATGGGTGGGTTTGTGTACAATCTAGGATCCTGTGGGTCTCGCCAAAAAATTCTCTGGTGAGGCTGGGAGTTTCTCCCGCTGCTACCTCAACCCCCAGCGGTGTTTTCAATCAGATGTTTGAGGCTTTATTTCCCTGCACTGAAAATCTGGGTTGCGTGGTCTGTCACTCCCCAGATATTCCTCCCAGTTTATCTGCACGTGAATGTGGGACTGCCTGCTCCACCTGCGGCCGCGTAGCCTTGCCGGCCAGCTACAACCTTGAGCACCCTACTCCACAATTTGGCACCAGGTCCCTGCCATGAGTCCTCTCCAGGCACCCGTTTCTGCCCCTCCTACCGGTCTGAATGAGGAGTCTTCTTTAGCTCCTTGGTTGTTGGACTTCCACACAGTTCGATTTCCTGTCAGTTCTAGTAGTATTTTGTTTTTAAAGTGTTGTTGTCCTTCTTTTGGTTGTTTGAGGAGGCACAGTGTGTCTACCTATGCCTCCATCTTGGCCAGAAGTCCAGCAATTAGTCTACTTTTTTTTTTTTTAAATTTTATTTATTTTTAGGGAGAGAGGAAGGGGAGAAAAGGAGGAGAGAAACATTGATGTAAGTGAGGAACATTGATAGGTTGCCTCTCGTACACACCCCAACTGGGGACCGAACACACAACCCAGGCGCGCGCCCTGACTGGGAATTGAACTGGTGACCCTTCACTTTGTGGGACGGTGCTCAACTAACTGAGCCACACCGGTCAGGGCTCAGCTTATTTTAAGTTTAGCAATTATATAGCATTAACATGACATTGACTCCACAAATTTGTACATAGAGAATTCATCTTGATGTAAAATTAATTACATTAAATGCTGTTTAATTTTAGAGCTATACTACAAAATTCCTGGGCTGAAGTCATGGATTTGATACTGAAACCCCGTTCTGGAGGTGAGAATAAAATTCATGTTATGAAAAAAATAGCATATATGGCTGGGTATTCATGGAATTGCTATGAATAAAAGTATGTGTGAAAATTAGGGCAGTTATTTCAGAATTTTAAAAAAATTTATAAAATAAGTATAGTTTATTTTTCATAAGATTTATATATGTTTGAGATTTATAATTTCTATCTTGTTTTCAGCTTTTTAGTTCATCTAATGTATTAATTCATAAATGAATACATTCATTTCTTTTTCTCCATATACTACTGAGCCTCTGAAAACGAACATATTTCACTATTTTTTTTTAAGATTTTATTTTTAGAGAGAGGAAGGGAGGGAGACAGACAGGGAGAGAAACATAGATGTGGGAGAGAAACATTGATCAGTTGCCTTTCACATGCCCCCAACCAAGGACCTGGCCTGCAACCCAAGCATGTGCCCTGACTGGAAATCGAACTGGTGACCTTTTTTTTGCAGGCCAGCGCTCAATCCACTGAGCCACACCAGCCAGGGCTCACTTATGGTTAATTTTTAAAAGCTAGTGTTAATAGAATATAAAAACTTGGCAAAAGCATGTTGAGAATCTTTACTTTGAAGACTTCAGTAAAACTTTCTAGAAACTAGTTCTGAAATCATATTGTATGAAAATATGAAAAAGGATTTAAGTACTACTCTACATATCATCAAAATGATTATGCCCACTTTTGGAAATTATTCAATTGCAAATTAAAAAGAGATAAAATTATTTAATTTTAAGGAAAGTAACCCATTAAATTTGACAACACAATAGAAAAAGAGGAGGAAAAAGGGACTACCGAGGTTTTGTGGTGTGTTGACTCAGCTGGGATTAGGGGAACAGTAACTGGCTTTAAATCCTGGGGTGATGACAACGGCATGTAGTTCTGTAAACTTGCCCATCTTTTCACTTTCTGGTGGTTGTTCTCAGGTCAGCAGAAGCTTTTACAAACAGCATTTTCTAATTTGTGTTCTCTGTGAAGCATTTTAAATTATGCACATCTATCTATTGGGTAAATTATTTAACCACAGCTTTTTCCCTCCTCCAGCTGAAAAGGGATACTTGGTTAAGTGCAGGGAAGAATGGGCGAAGACCAGAGACCCAGCCGCTGCCCTCAGAAAGCTGCCTGTCAAAAGGTGTGTGGAAGGGCAGCTGCTTCGAGGACTTTCAAAATATGGAATGAAGAATATAGTCTCTGCATTTGGCATAGTGAGTGCGATTTATAAAGTCAGGCAAATGACTCAAGATGGTTTAATGCTTTTAAATTTTATCTTTAACACTTTACTGAATTTGGAAAGAGCAGAAGGTACATGAGGACCCTGTGGTGATCTCTAAGACGTGTATTACCTGAGTGACTTCTGTTCAGACCTGAATGTTCATGGGGGTGGGTGGAGGGTGCCAGCATTGTCGGCATAATTCCCATGGGGGGGCACGAGAAGAGCCGTAGTGTGGAAAATACCATCTACAGGGAAATTTAATTTAAATTAACTCTCTTTAATAGATACTAACTCAGAATCCACTATTGGGTTCCTTTCTTGATCATTCTCCAGCATCAGAACTGTAACCTGCCTCAGTAAGCAGCTTGCACTATAAGCGGTCTAAGTGATTGCATTTTGCTTTAGTTTCTTCATGGTGGTACAAGTTGGTACCCATTCCTGTGTAGCCTATACTAGTATTTGGATAGCTATAATCCGGAGTAGACTGAAATTTCACTCTTTTTTTAAAAAGTATATTTTTTATTTTTAGAGAGAGGGGAGGGGAAGGAGAGAGAGACATCAGTGTGTGGATGCCTCTCGTGTGCCCCCAACTGGGAAGCTGCCCTGCAACCCAGGCACGTGCCCTGACGGGGCATCGAACCAGTGACCCTTTGGTTCACAGGCTGATGCTCAGTCTACTCAGCCACACCAGCCAAGGCTGGTTTAACTCTTGAGTCTTATTTTATTTACTTTTCCCCAAAAGCAGGATTCTTCATGAAATTAGTTGTTAGTTCAATAATTGAGGTTTTCTCCTTACTTAAAATTGTGAAAGAGCAAGCACTGTTGACTGTATAATTGATGTGTAAATTCCTTGGGTTTGAAGTCTATGTCTTTGACTCAGAGTATAAATTCTATAGCATTTGCTTTATCTGCATGAATGTTTGCACTGTGGAGATACTTGAGCACTTTAGCGTGAGAGGTTCCATCTCTATCCTTGGTTGCTACATATTGGAGATTTAAGGTATGAGGTTTTTTTTTTTTTTTTAAGATTTTATTTATTTATTTTTAGAGAGGGAAGGGAGGGGGGGGAGAGAGAGAGAGAGAGAGAGAGAGAGAAACTTCAGTGTGCGGTTGCTGGGGGACATGGCCTGCAACCTAGGCATGTGCCCTGACTGGGAATCGAACCTGCGATGCCTGGTTTGCAGCCCGCGCTCAATCCACTGAGCTACACCAGCCAGGGCAAGGTATGAGTTTTTTATACTAGGGTCACCACTAAAGTGAGATATCTTGGAAAGTATCATACTTAAATACTTAGAACATGTTTTTTTTCTTTCATGTTTTTTCCCCTTTCCTCCAGATTCCTAGAAATAACCGCTTAATGTATATTCATAGCTACCAAAGCTATGTGTGGAATAACATGGTAAGCAAGAGAATAGAAGAGTATGGACTGAAGCCTGTTCCAGGGGACCTGGTTCTCAAAGGAGGTAAAAAGACAGACACTGTCATTATTCAGTCAAATGAGGGTCCAGCTATTTGATACCAGTTCTTAAAAACTGAGCCTGACTGCTGGTTAAGTGGGGAGAGATCTGGTCAGTGTGAAGTGGAAGGACACTGGCAGCTCACATGGACTGTGTGGGTCTGTGTCCTTAATGAAAAATATGCCTCTGATCTGAGTAAGCACCTGACTTCCCTTTTTATCAGCTGGAATAAGATTTGGACTAAATGTTACTTAAAATCCCATTCCAAGCTTTAATTTGAGTCTAGCAAATAGTTCTCTATACTTTTAGATGAACTTCAGCCTCTGGGCTGTTGTCGGCCAGTTTTAAGGAGTTTCTTAACTCCAGACTGGAGCTCACTGTGCATGTGGGCCATGATCTAAGAGGTGTCCAACCTTTTGTTGCCCTGGGCCACACTGGAAAAAGAAGAATTGTCTTGGGCCACACATTAAGTACACAAACACTAACAAAAACTGATGAGCCAAAAAAAAAGGTTTTAACTAAATTTATAATTTTGTGTTGGGCTGCATTCATAGCCATCCTGGGCCACATGCGACCTGTGGGTTAGACCACCCCACATGGACATTCAGTGCACACTCTGTGCCTGAACCGTTCCCCAGACACCCAGGCAATCCCATCTGCTGGTGAGCCATTACTGTGCGCTGCAGCAAGCCCTTCACCTATATCTCCACGTCTAAACCTCAGTATTTATTACTGCCAGGCATTCTCTCCATTCTTCAGATGAGGTTTAGTCACTTGCCCAGGGTTCCACAGGTAGTTAAAAAAAGAAAAGGCTGGGAGTCAGTGTCAGTCTGTCTGTTTCCACAGTCCATGTTCTTCTAGAATATCTGACTGCCCTTTACTATCCTGAAGACAGCCTGCTCGTCTGCAGGTGTGCCTGTTGAATTCCCTGAATTATTTTTTTCCTGATTTGACATTTTTCCTCCCAGTGTGCTGGTCCTGCTGAGCTGGCCCCAGTAGGTGGGTGGGCTGCCCCAGGGAGGCAGGAAGGGGAACCCTGGGCTGACCTGCTGGCGATGAAGGTGCCAAGTTCCTGTGCTGCCCCCGACTGCATGCAGAAGAGCATGCAGTCAAATCTGGCCTTCTTATGGTTCCTGCAGGATCCAACCAGAAGCCAGAAGTGGGAGGGAAATTATGAGAGAGCAGTCTTAGAATATAAAACACCTGATCAGCTAAATAAACATGATCAATTACGTGCCAAACACCCTGAGACCTCTATGATCTGTAGAACTTGTTCTTATAGACCGTTCCTCAAGATAATGCAATACCAACAATATTTGATCTTACCAGTCATTTGAACAATCTGCATAGTAGACACAGAAAGTGAATAAAACAGTTGCTGACGAAACTTCTGAACAGGAACAGAAACATAAAGAAGTGAATAACAGCATTGCTCAGAATCCCAGTGCAGAAGAAGGGAGTGGAGAACAGGATGAACACATTTATTTTAGCCCTTGAAAAGAAGGAGAACAAAGAAAACTTAAAATCTTTATTTGAAGTTTTGATTCTTATGGGAAAACAACAAATACCCTGGATGGACATGAGACTGATGACGGATAACTTTGAAGCACTGCTGGAGTGCCAGAGAAACTCTGGTGAAGAGGTTCGGAGGAAGTGCTTGGAGACACCAGCGGTCAACATGTTTTTCTCTTCAGAAACACAGTAGAGCCCTGGCTGGTGTGGCTCAGTGGACTGAGTGCCAGACTGTGAACCAGAGTTGCCACTTTAATTCCCAGTCAGGGAACGTGCCCGGGTTGTGGGCCAGGTCCCCAATAGGGGGCGTGCAAGAGGCAACCACACACTGATGTTTCCCTCTCTCCCTCCCTACCCCTCTCTCTCTAAAAATAAATCAATAAAATATTTTTTAAAAACCACAACAGAAACAGAATCTAGAGATCTGTGAGAGCTGCATTTGGGAAGAAACCACCAAGGAAGTGAGGGACACTCACGTCTTTTCAGTTATCACTGACAACATAGGGGACGTAACTGGGGAAGAACCCCTACCCTGGTGGTGAGGTTTGTTCACAAATCTTATAACCTGAGAGAGGAATTTGTGGGCTTCCCACCTGGTGAAGCTGATGCTGAAATTTTGGCTGTGAAATTTCACACTGTGATAACTGAGAAGAGGGGGTTAAACGTGGAGTATTCTCACGGCCAGTCTTACATTGTACCTAGTGGGTTTTCTTCCAAAATGGCATGTTGCTTCCAGACTTAGAGAAATATCCCCAAGCTACCTACACATCTGCTCTCCCTGTGCCTTAAATGTGTGGCTGGCAAAGTTGTTATTTGTTGTGTGAGTGTCTGTTGCACTAGGAACAATTGAGAAAATTTGTGGTTTTTTTCTATCAACTCGCACAACTGTTTTTAGAGCATGACAGTGTAATTTCTGTCCGCTATCATAACAATTGAGAAAGGGGTAAAGAACTAAAGGAGATTTACCATTCTCAGTGGACAGGCAGCCATGATGCTTTTGAAATTTTTAGTGGACCTTCTACAAGCACTTGTTTTATGATAGATGATATAAATAGTGACACTATTTGATGGAATACCTATTTAATGGGCCAAACATTTGTACCCTAGTGCAAAAACAGATTTTCGTTTCATCATTACCATTGTCATTCTTTAAAATGTTCTGTCTTTTATAAGAACCTTTAGGAAAAATCTCCAGGGGCAAACTTCCCGTGTCTTCTTGGCAGCCAGTAGCTTGACTGCAGTGCCACATTAATTCGATGAAGTGATGGAAAATATTGAAGTTTATCAAGAATTTTGGTTTGAGGAAACCACAAGTTTGGCAACCAAACTTGATATTCAGATGAAGTTCCCTGGAAAATTCTGCAAAGCTCAGCGAGGGAACAGGGAATCTCAGCTGAACTCTTAGAGTTACTATAAAGAAGCTCTAAGTGCTCCAACCGTGAAACACATTATTCAGGAACTGAAGGATACATTCTCAGAACAGTACTTCAGAACTCTTCAATGCTCACCTCTAGTTCCCTCTGTCATGGGAGAGCTCAAGTGCAGTGCATTGGAGGAGCGCCATGCTGACACGTACAGAAGC
This sequence comes from Tonatia bakeri, assembly GCA_004024845.1. NCBI lineage: Eukaryota > Metazoa > Chordata > Mammalia > Chiroptera > Phyllostomidae > Tonatia > Tonatia bakeri. The sequence continues at coordinate 9,359 of PVIA01010473.1, forward strand.
GCCTTGCCCAATTTTGGTGCACTCAGCTGCGGTGCACTGTTGGAGAAGCAAGTGGAAACACAGAGGGAAAGATAGAGAGTTTCCATCCACCATTTATATATGAATGAAGTCCTCTGCCTGCCAGACATCAAGTTTTTCCTAATGTTTATGCATCATTGAAGGTCCTATGTATTCTTCCTGTGAAGACTGACAATGAATGCTATGAAAATGGGTGGAAGTGTCCCCAAGCATACCTGAGGAATGCCTTGACAGATCAAAGTTCCAATAACTTACAACATTTTGATACAAAACATGATTTAGATTTCATGGTGGACATGTTACTATTGGTACTTAGGTAGATATTGATAAAGGAAAGAGAGCAAAGGAAACTATCATTGACCTCCCCACCTCTGGTACTGGATTTGGGGGCGGGGTGGGGGGGAGAAAGGGGGAAGTGCTGGACCATGAAGTCCTGTCAGTAACAGGGTGTGGACCCATCCAAAGCCCATGGAAACTTGGACAGTTGGTCTTTTTAAGAAAGTACCTGGTCCATCCCAAACCAAAGCTCCTGGATATAACCCTAGGGGAACAAAGCTCTTTCTTGCTGTGACACGCACTGACATGGTGCACTCACCTGTTCTCTTCATGGCCATGTGGCCCTAGCATCCACGTGGTCCATGGCCATTCCACTCCACAGGCAGTCTTCAGGAGGGAGCCTGAAATGGACTGCAGCAGAAAACAGGCTGACCTAGCCAGGTGCTGGACTGGAGTGCCCTTTAATACAGAGCTCACTCGCTCTTGCCCACACAGTGATGCACTGGCCCACTTGTTTTTGCACAGTCTTGCCCGGGAACATGTGACCATGTGGGTCTAGCAGCTACCAGGCCTGCAGTAGTTGGTATGGGTGCAAAAAGGACTAAGCTGTCTCTCTTGCCCACCCAGTGATGTGCTCCCACACTCTCTATAGCCGTATGACCATAGCAGCCACATGGGAGGCAGCAACATGGACTCTTGCCACTGGAGCAGCTAAGCTACCCGGCTGGGGACTGAGGCCGCTTAGCAGCCACCTGTAGGTTCCAAAGGACTAAGCTTTATGGGAAGCAAGAACTCTGGACACTGGCTTTTGTCTTGGCCTGGCTGAGGACCTGGTTGAACGTTTTCCATGGTGAGACAGAGGGAGATGGGGCATGGGAAAAACCCAGGGGGCAGCTTCCATCCCCACCCAAATAAACCGTGTCCCACCACAGTCTCCCATGTGTGGGTTCTTTGGACTGCTTTCCTTGTGAGAGTGACAGCCATGGGAGAACCTAATTTCCACCAACAACAGACACACATATCAAATTCCATACAACCAAGAGCTTCCTGCAGATACTTCAGAAACCATTGACAATACCTGAGAGACTTTTAAAATAGGCTTATATTTTATATTGAAGAAAATCTGTAAGAAATTTGAAAATATAGAAAAGCTATAAGGTGTATGTAGGCCACTTAATCATACATAAACTGTCAAATATCTCACTGACTGTCTTGAGTACGTTCACCATTGATAATCTGCCTGTTCTAATGGCCCCTGTTTGAACTCTCATGCTTTGGAGAGCTAGCTGTTTCTCCAGAAGACAGCATTGAAAGTGCCAGGTTACTCTTCTGCGTGATCTCTGTTGATGGCACTTCGGAATTGTTTTAGTTAAGTCATTAGACATAACATTTATTATCACTGTGGATCCAGCTGTGGGTGTTGAGTTGTCAGTTCTTTGAAGAAATAGATTTTAAGAAAGTGTGGGAAGAAGGAATATAATTTTATAAAATTTTACAGTGAAGCTCATGACTAACCTTGGAATAGCAGAAGTTTTAAGTATGCTGTTAAAAATCTGTAATGAAGGTTAAGGGAATTACCAGACAGTGAAAGGAACATGTGAGCCTGCCAAATGAAGGTTTTGGTGTTAATTTTTATCTTTTTATTCAGTGATCTTAAAGGAACAACTTATGTTAAAGGTTGAATGGAGGAACCTGCCATTGTTGTCCCATATCTGGTCATTGCCGTTTCCATGCTTTGGCAGAGCCTCTGTCTTCATAGGCTTTTTGGCGGGAGTATGTCAGACATCATCTTTCGTGGTCAAGACAGGGCCAGAGGCTGCGGGCCTGACAACTATGAGCCTGTTCTTTCTGTCTTTTTAAGTGTTTTTTTCCTCACCCAATATTGATCACACCCAGTGTATTTTCATGTCCTGTGAGCCACCGTATTTTATCCTCCAACTACAGACTGTTTTTTTTAATTGTTTATTCTTTTAGCAAAATGTATTAACTTGTGATAGCTTTCCAAATAGTATTTTGTAGTGTTGTTTAATAAGAAAATGGAACTGATTGTCAAAAGTAAGCATTCCCAGAAAATGAGGAGCAGCTGAAAACTAAGTTTTAAGTTTGTGCTTTTTGTAAGTCTGTGATTTTTGTTTATTGGGTAAAGTAGAAAGAAGAATGGTATATATTGCAACTTAATTTCGTTAAGCTTTATAGGCCACAGAATTGTACTATCTTGCACTTCTGATAGCTTAGATATGTATAATTTTAGAAGATTGAGTTCATGAAAATATTGCCTATTTTCTTAATTTGTTCATTTGTGAATTTTTAGTCACAGCCACCTATATTGAGGAAGAAGATGTTAATAATTACTCCATCCATGATGTGGTAATGCCCTTGCCTGGTTTTGATGTTATCTACCCAAAGCATAAAAGTAAGTTCCCTGTATGAGGAAACAGATAAACAAAGTCTACATGATTAAGGCTGGGGGTGAGGGGATAAGTGAAAGAAAGTTTAACATAAGTCATTGACAGCCTAGAGAAAGAGAAAAAAAAACAAACAGTTTTTTTAAATAGATTTTTAGAACTCTGCTATCCTTCACATTTGAAAAATGTTCATGTCAAACATACAAGTTATGCTGACTGTAGGAGTCTCCTAGAAATTAAGAAACGTGGTGGTGGTGGTGTTATTATTAGGTTGTTGTTTGAATTTCTGAAATGTGCTGGTTCTTACTAAGGACTGAGAGGGTTTGGAAAGAGTCCTTGAGAAAGTGAATGGATGACTTGACTTTTTTTAACCTTTTTGTGCCCCCTAAGTACTATCTTCTCATTGTGTGTTAAAAGTCAACAGCACAGAAGTTTATCCCCTGAAAAGTTAGAATATTATTTCCCATTCCCTAGAGCCTGTTAAAAATTACTTCTGTTACGTTCACTGGTGAAGGTAGCAGGGAAACGAGCTTTTCCTGTTCAAGGAGCCAGAACTTTTAAAAAAGGAAGCAGCTCTCAGCATGAGACCAGATTGGTGACACTGCCACTGGAGGTCACCTTGGCCAAGGCTGGGCTGTGCGAGGGGTCGAGGGGTCTTCCTGTTAAGACATCTTTTTTCTCAAGAGGCCAGAATTATTTTACTTATCAATGTAATATTCCTTGAAATTTTACAAATAATGAAATAATTCACATTAACACCCTTCTTTGCTAATGCAAATACTTATAAAAGAGTTAAGTGGTATTCTGACATTTGCATGTTGATTAACCTAATTGAGTTGCTGTGCTCTTAGTACTTGTGCGAGGTCGACTTTGCTGAGAAGTCAGACAGGAGGAGAGAAGAGGAGGGGAGAATGCATGAGAGGGGTAGATAAGGGGCAGGTTTTGTCTGCCTGTGCAGAGTTGGTGGCACAGTAAGGAACTGAGGAGACCAGTACCGGGGACTAGCACAAATGAAGGCAATTAGATGCTCCTAGCCACATTTGACCTCTTTCTAAGAGAGAAAAAGGAAACATTCTTTTCTTTTATCTTGTACCTCTTAGGATCAGAAACGTGGACTAGTACCAATTAAAACATAAATTCAGCACATCCTCTGACAGAGCCATTCATAAAAACCTTGGGGCCAAGACATGGGCTCACAGACTGCATGGGTGGTGATCCAGGCCTGTAGATTCATAACATGCACACTTGTTTAGCAGCAAAACAGCACCAGATGTTACTGGCGATTGGACCTCGGTTCAGCAGCCTCAGTACCTAAGTTCTGGCTGTGAAAGAATTCAGAGCCAAGACTCAAATACGAGCAAAAGTTTATTTAGAAAGTCACAGAGGTAGAATAATTGAGCCCTGATGAAGTGAGTCGGCTGGGTTGCACGGGCTCCGGGAACACGTTAACAGAGGCAAAAGAAGGGCCCTTGGAGCTTAGGAAGAAGAAAGGCAGAGAACACGTGCCTGGAGGAAGGAGAAAGGAAAGGTGTAGACGTGCTCCAGAGAGAGGGAGAGAGCGCCACTCTGGGGAAAGAGGTGGGCTTGGTCCTACATCCTGAAGGCTTTAATCTGCTTTCTGAAGCTGGGTATCTTAAGGGAGTCCCCACGGGAGGGTCTCAACAGACCATTCATCAGCTTTCCAGGTGTCTCCACAGGATCATAGTCTCTACTGATTGATTGGCACCAGGGCAGGGGGTCAAGAACCATCACCGCTGGTCTGATGTCAGCCATGGTGTTGCTCTACTCGGCCTTACTGATTTTCTGAGCATGGAGCTAAAGAACTGAGGCCTGGATGTTATCTCTGGTATGGCCAAACTCTGTCTCTATGGTCAGTGAACCTGAGGCTTTGTTCCTTGTATTTCCTTTTCAGATTTTTTCAAATTAAGTATATTTTATTGACTATGCTATTACATTTGTCCCATTTTTTCTCTTTTGCCCCTTCTGCCCAGTACCCGCATTCCTTCCAGCAATCTACCCGCCCCTAGTTCTTCATGTCCATGGGTTGTGCATGTAAGTTCCTGGCTTTTCCATTTCCTATACTATTCTTAATCGCTTCCTCTCCACTTTGTATCTACCATTTATGCTTCTTATTCCCTGTACCTTTTCCCCCATTCCCACCTGTCTGTGCCCTCCCCACTGATAACCCTCCATGTGATCTCCATTTCTGTGACTCTGTTCCTGTTCTAGTTGTTTGCTTACCTTGGTTTTGGTTTCGGCTTTGTTTTTTTAGGTTCAGTTGTTGATAGCTGTGAGTATTTTGTCATTTTACTGTTCACAGATTTGATCTTAGATGTCTTAGATAAGTCCCTTTAACATTTCATAAAATAAGGGCTTGGTGATGATGAACTCCTTTAACTTGACCTTATCTGAGAAGCACTTTATCTGCCCTTTCATTCTAAATGAAACCTTTGCTGGATAGAGCAATCTGGGATGTAGGTCCTTGCCTTTCATGACTTGGAATACTTCTTTCCAGCCACTGCTTGCCTGTAAGGTCTCTTTTGAGAAATCAGCTGACATTCTGATGGGAATTCCTTTGTAGGTAACTATCTCCTTTTCTCTTGCTGCTTTTAAGATTCTCTCCTTATCTTTAATTTTGGGTGACTTAATGATGATGTGCCTTGGCGTGTTCCTCCTTGGGTCCAACTTCTTGGGGACTCTCTGAGCTTCCTGGACTTCCTGGAAATATATTTTCTTTGCCAGATTAGGGAAGTTCTCCTTCATTATAATTTCAAATAAGTTTTCAATTTCTTGCTCTTGTTCTTCTCCTTCTGGCACCCCTATGATTCGGATGTTGGAACATTTAAAGTTGTCCTGGAGGTTCCTAAGCCTCTCCTCATTTTTTTGAATTCTTGGTTCTTCATTCTGTCCCAGATGAATGTTTATTTATTCCTTTTGTTCCAAGTCATTGATACGAACCCCAGCTTCCTTCCCTTCACTGTTAGTTCCCTGTACATTTTGCTTTATTTCACTTTGCATAGTCTCCACTTTTTCCTCCATTTTGCACCCTTACTCAACCAATTCTGTGAGCATCCTGATCACCAGTGTTTTGAACTGTGCATCTGATAAGTTGGCTATTTCTTCATCACGTAGTTCTTTTTCTGGAGTTTTGATCTGTTCTTTCCTTTGGGCCATACTTCTTTGTCTCCTCACTTTAGTGGCCTCCCTGTGTTTCTGTGTATTTGGTAGAGCTGTTTTGATTCCCAGAGTCAGTACACCTGTTGATGTTGTAAGGGATAGAGCCTAAGGTATTCACCAGGACGAAGCAACTTGCTTGAGGGAGGGGTCAGAGAGGGAACAATACCACTGTCTCTGCTCTCTCCCCATTTTCAGTCACTTCCCCCACTTCCCATAAGCTACTGACACCCTTCTAGCTGCTGCCCTGGTGCTGATTCCCCAAGTGGGTGGGTGCATGCGTGTTTTAGGACCCTGCAGGCCCTTTAAACAGATTCTCCTGTGAGACCGGCACTTGTTATGTCACCACAACCTCCACTGGCTTTTATAGCCAGAGGTTATGAGGCTTTATATCCTGGTGCTGAAACCCTGGGCTGTGTGGTCTGGCCTGGGGCTGGGATTGCTCACTCCCTGGTTGTCCCTCCCAGTTTTTATCTACTGCATGTGAATGTGGGACTGCCTGTTCCTCTTGCCATTGCCTTGCTGCAGTCCTCTCTACCCAGGCTGCCTGTCTGTGCCCTTCCTTCCCATCTGGACGAATGTTTTTTCTTTAAATCCTTGCTTGTTGAGCTTCCATATAGTTCAATTTTCTGGCAGTTCTGGTTGTTTTTTGGTTTTAGATTGGTTGTTACCCTTCTTATTGTTGTGTTCAGAGGGAAAGCATGTCCACTTATACCTCCATCTTGGCCAGAAGTCCTGGACTTGTTCCTAAGATTATTTGATGTTTACTAGAACTTCATTGTCCTGAGGGCTTAATGCTTAAGGGAGTGGTCCTATCAGGACTCTATTTGTTCCTCCTCTGAGGGGGGTCTGATATGTGACTAGCAAGATGCAGAGGTCAGAGGAGAATCCAGATTGCATGGCCAGCGATATGAAAAGTCTTGGGGTCTAAACTGCGTCACCACTGATATGCTAGGGGGAATGATATGCTAGCAAGGTGTTACCCTACATTGTTTATTTAGAGGCACCTGGGGCTTTCCAGGTCCTGGTGACCTTTCGTACCTGGCCCACCGTTCTTGCTCTGCTAGTGCCTGTCTAAATGCCTACCACACTGGTGTCACACAAGCTTGATTTAGGGGTTGTCCTGGTAAGTGTGTTGTGAGGGAGTCTTTCCTTGATCCTGGTGCACCTAACATTTTTTATGAATACCTTGGCTAAAGAAATCTGTTTATCATATTTGCAAATAGTGTAACCCAAAATAGTTAATATTAATTATATGAAAAATAAGTATTTAAAAAGAACTTCAGGGATCGTAGAAATATGGTTAAATGTAAATTCTTACATTTATGCTCAAAAATCAAATGTATAGACAGAAAAGGCACAGTTTGATTGTAGTCTGCGTGAAAAGGATCTAGAATTGGGGGACTGTGTAAAAGAAGGTAAAGGGATTGGGCAGGGAAAAAAAAACCCATATATTGGGTTGTCCCCAAAGTCCGTTTAGTTTTTTCTGTAAAATAAAAGACACATTTTTTATTTTCACCAATAGACTTTATTTATTTATTTGGATATGTTGAGTATGTTGGGTTTTTCCCACTATTGGTTTCTACTGGGTAGAGGCCAGGGGTGCTGCTAAACGTCTTCCAATGCATGAGACAGCCCCACAGCAAAGAAGTATTTGGCTAAAATGTCAATAGTACCAAGAAACTTCGCAAACCACTTTTGACACGTTCGATAAGTCACAGCACCTTCTCCATACACTGCATAATTCTTCTTTTATGTTTCAGTTGCATTTTTACCTTTCTTGAAATAATAAAGCATAGTATGCCAAAAATGTTGCTTACCTTCTATCTTCAATATTAAAATGGCTGCATAAAAATTCACCAACTTTGATAAGTTTTTTTAATGCATGCTGATATGACAGCTGTTACAATAGTCTAACAAAATTGTTTCTAAGTTAAAGATGCCTAAGCACTACTAGAGCCATTGTACAGAAAAAACGAAATGAACTTTTTGGTTTAGCCTATGCATATAACACAAAGACACAGACAAGAGTGTGGTGATACCCAGAGGGAAGAGAGAGTAGGGAATAGGGGGAGGTGGGCAAAGGAGGGGGCAGTGGGCCCACAGTGCAGTGTGCAGATGATGTTTTGAGTTGTACACTTAAACCTATGTGGTTTTAAATTCAATTTAAAAAAATATCTGGAGTTACTATTGCACATAGGCTTGTTGCCTCAAGGCAATAAGGGAGTTTAGTGGGGAATGCAGAAATGTCAAAGGAGGAACAATTGAAGAAGTCATCGTTTGGCCTAGAGAAGATATGGCTTAAAGATCTCGTAGTTAACCCATGTGGAAGTGGACAGTTACTCCGCTGTGTTCCAGAGCAGTCAGCAAGCTACAGGAAGCACATTTCAGCTCGGGACGGGAAAACTTTCTAATTGTGTACCTCACAACAAAGTAGTTCCCTGGAAATATCAACGTGCAAGCACAGGCTGGAGGACTGTATCTCTCGGGCGTTAGGAAGGAGGTTCCACATCAGGTGCTGCCAGGGTGCATCGGATGGTTTTCCCAGGTCTCTTTATTTTATACATTTATTTATAACGACCTTGTGCCAGGAAGTTTGAGGCTGCAGTGTGTGGTCTCTCGCATCTCTGAGCACCTGCACATGTGGTTTAGTAACTTCTGATGAAATGGCATTTTGAAACTAGCTTGGGAACCTTATACCCCAGATACTGTGACTGGTTGCAAAGATGACTTACAAGTCTGCCAAACCTAAGCTGGAGACACCTAGTCCTAACTAGTAAGTCACGAAGTTTTGATTCCAGAGACTAGGCTGGATTGTAAATTAGCATGACTAATTTTGTTAGGGCAGTCCAACGGAATTCACTCTATTTGTGGTCTAGTTGAAGGTAGCTTGCTGACATGTTACATTCCAACTAACTTTCTGTATTTTTATTAGTCAGTGAAGCCTACAGGGAAATGCTCACAGCAGACAACCTTGATATTGACAACATGAGACACAAAATTCGAGATTATTCCTTATCAGGGGCCTACCGAAAGATCATTATTCGTCCTCAGAATGTCAGCTGGTGAGTAACAGTCCAGAATGAAATAGACTTGAATGATTATGTGAGATTTAAGCTTTTTCACCACATATATATATTTCAGTGCCTACAACCTGGTATATAAGTGTTGTTATTACTAATATTATTACTGCTACTTTGGGTATTTTTCAAATCAAGAAATAAATTTTACATCGGCCAGCACCATCTGTCACTGTGCTATATAATAACATGAAGGCAGTGTGTCTATATGAAATCCACCCCTGGTCTGTTACTGAATAGTTCCACTGTAGTCTGCAATAGGCCTGTGTGTTTTCCTTGCTGAACACATGGTGCTGAGTGACCTTTTATGGAAGTTCACATTTATGCTTTTCTTTATTTACATGTTTTAAAGGGAAGTTGTTGCGTATGATGACCCTAAAATTCCACTCTTCAACACAGACGTGGATAACCTAGAAGGAAAACCACCACCAGTTTTTGCTTCTGGTGAGTTTGCTCAGCCCTCAGGGCTGTGTCAACTTTGAAATATTTCTCATACAAAAACATTTTTTGAAACTCCCTTCTAACTACCACCACTTCCACCCACTGTATAATTTCTGTTTTGTGTTTTGTCATCTCAGTTTTGTCATTATAGCTGGAGGTCAGTGATTAAAACAGTAAATCCACTGGAAATGAGTGACAGAGAAGACTTTGATTTTAGGTGATTAAATGTTTCCTCCCCATCTCCACAGACAATTAGCAAAGGCGAATGAAAATCCAGGAAGAGAGTCTAAAGCATTAAATTTACATTGTCATTGTCAAATTCTTGTGCCATTCCTTCGTCTGTCTTCACCCTGTGCTCCAATTTTTTTTTTTTTAATTTTACATGCATTTCTCTCCTGTGGTATTCTGTCATCTGCCCTTTTTACGATGGTTCAACAGACCTCTTACTTCTCCAAGGCCCCCTGGGAAGAAGCAACCTGGGGAAAAGAGCACAATTCTTTTGTTCGATTATGCCCCAATCAGTCTGGGGCTGCCCTACTTTTCTGACTGTTCTTTTCTTTCTTGCCTGACAGAAGGCAAATACAGAGCTCTGAAGATGGATTTTTCTCTTCCTCCTTCTACTTACGCTACCATGGCCATTCGAGAAGTACTGAAAATGGATACCAGCATCAAGAACCAGACCCAGCTCAATACCACCTGGCTCCGCTGAGTCCTTTGCCCCCAGACTACAGAGTGCAGGCAAGGGTTTGCTGGCTTCCTGTTCACCTTTCTCTTATAGTACAGACCCATAGTGGATTTTGGATCTTTGTAGCAAAAATTATTTGTATTTTTTCAAGTTTGTATTAGCTTAATTTGCAGTGTTTATACACATATACAAATTCTGAGGATCCTAATTCTAGCTCAGAGAATATAAATTGGTCACAATATATTTCAGGTGCTAAAATCAATAAAATGTCAGTTACTGGCTTTATAATAATTTAAAAAGTTTGATTTAAAGTAACAGTTTTAGGTTTTGCTACATTCTTGAAGGGCAACAGAAATTTTTAACACCCACAAAAGGAGTACACAATAATGCATTTTAAGAGAAGATGCAACAAAACAAACCTTGATGATGGATAAATAACTAGAGCACCCGTGACCTATTAATATATTAATATAGTACTCATGCCTATTTAAATGATGATAAAACATCTACAGATTTATGAACACAAAAGTGATTGTCATTATCTAGCTTATGTATCAGGTTTATGGAATTGTTTTAGGACGTTTAGCTGCAGTGGCTTTTGCGTTATAGTATCATTGCCTTGCGGGAGAGTTGCATCGATGGGGTCTTCTTTCTTGGTGTAAACATGTGTGCCTATTTTTATTAGTTAAGGTCTGATTTTTACTCTAGGTGCCTTTTATGTTCAGAACTCTTTCCACTGGACTGGTATTTGCCCAAAAATAAATGACAGGAGAGAAGAAAACTTAAAAAATTTACAAGGGCTCCCCTTAGCAGCATTAACCTTGGCCACCAACTGCTTAGGCGTTTCCGTTTCTGGCATTGCGTAAAACTCTTCTCTGGTATGAAAAGATAAATACGCCTTTCCAAGGGTCTGTGACATGATTGTACCAATTTTTATTTTCTATTATTTCTAAAAACAAATGTAATAAATATTTTTAAAACTCCTTTCTACTGGTTATATTAATAAATCAAATAAATATCTAAAACTGAGTGCCTAATGATAATCGTAGCCCTGACTGAAGACAAGGAATGAATGAAGGATTCTCAGAAATGGTGCTGACACGGAGGTGAGTCATGACCGGGTGTGAGTATGAGAATAATATTACTGAGTATTAAGGTGTATAACTAATAGACTATTAGACTAGATTCAAGTACTAGCACCATTCACCTGCCTTCCAGTGTGCTTTCTAGAGTGGGAAAGAACGGAGTAGAGAAAAGCTACCCTACCAGGAACATCACAAAGTGGGAGTGTTAATGACATTTGTGAGGCTGAACTTGTGTTTTCCCTCATCTGGGAAATACTTACAGCTCTGTGTGATGAGTTCACTTTCTTGGCTACATTAGTCAACTACCAGGTTGTGTCTCTTTTTAAACACTAGTAGGAAAACAATGATTCTAGGTGGATTCTTAAAATTATTTTTAGACTTGGAGACCTATCATCTAACTCTAGGGACTTGGGCAACTTGAAGTAAATCATTGCCTTAGCATCGATGCTGAGACATTTTCTTGTTGTTGACAAATGGCAAAGTTTTTCTAAGGCAAATTTACAAAGCCTGAAAGCAACCAAAATTTTATCCTCAATACGGTAGTGTCATTATTTCATGTATTTTTGCTAAAAGAAATAAAGGATTATTATTTTTATTGTAATATAAAACCAGCACTATTGACTAATGGAAAAGTAAGCTCAATAATTAAGTTCATGTGATTAACTTTTTATTCATGGTTTCATGTGGTAGATAGACTGCCATTATACTAATTTAAAAGATTCCTGGTTGATTCCTGAGTCAACCAAAAAATTGGTAACAGCTGCAATAGTACCTTAGTACTTAAACCTTCACCAGTATTCCAGGCAGCACAAACTTGTATTTACACAGAAATGCATTTTGTGGCCAACTTTACACAAAGAAATAAGAAGGTGTGTGTGTATCCTACAAAACAGAATATATATAAATGTTATATTAACATGTAGCCTGTATTGATATGTCTATATGTGGTCTTTCGAAGCAAAAACAGTCCAGGAGAGTGTACCGTGTAGTCATCACACACACACAGATGAAAGCGCAGTGGAGCAGACACAGAGCCAAGGGCAGCTGGGTTCGGGCCTTCGTGGAATGAAGATGTGCTTGTGTAGCAAATGGTAACTTTAAGCTTTTTCTTTGTTCAGTGAAATCTGCTCTTTTACTTTGTAGGGCTTTGTTTTTGTAGGATAAAAATTCAGTTTTGGATCATAAATTCCTTGGAAAATCTGAGGGAAAAAATATGAACAGTCTCTAAGGTGAAGGAAAGGGAAAAGTATAATTTCTATATATATGAGGGGAGAACCCCCAAAATGGAAGGGTTTTTTTATATATTTAAACTTTAGTCACCTTCAAAGCACTCTCCATTTGATGCAATACACCTATCAAGATGTTTTTTTCCACTGCTCAAAAGAGTTTTGAACTCATTGATTGATGTCTTTTAGTGCTTCTGCACTAAACTTTTTTGTTTAACCTCTTCAAACATTTCCCTTTGAGGACATTTTTCATCCAGGGAAACAAAAAAAGTCACTCAGGGCAAGATTGGGTAAATAGGGAGGGTGGGGCACAGGGGTCATACAAACACTTAGCAGAGTGTGAGCAGGAGTACTCGTAAATCACCCACCATGAAATGGGCGAAAGTGTTCAAAGAGTCTTCCAAAAATACTGAAACCCAGTGCAGCTTTCCACAACACCACCAGCTGGCGCACTGATACAGATCTGAGTTCCTAGAACACTCACCTAGCAGGGGAAGCTTGTGCTACAAGGGGCCCACCCTCCAGGAGATAGTTCAGAGGTTTTGGGGTATTGTCTCATATGTATGTGTATACATGCATGCATAGTATATTTGCATATATAGTAAATTTTATACACTTGAAATTTTTATACAATTTTATGGGCTTCAGACTATTCAAAGAAGACCCCTACTCTAGGTAAGTGCTTCCCAAGCTTTATTGTGCATAGGAATTACCTGGCGATCTTATACTGCTGATATTTCAGGAACTCCACATGGAGTCAGAAATACTGGTTTCTCACAATTCCTATAAAAAAATAGCATATTTCACACAACTAGAACAAAGAATCCAAAAATGTGTATGGAACCACAAAGACTGAATAGTGTAAGCAATCTTGATAAAGAACAAAGTTGGAAGTATGCTACCTGATACCAAGTTTTACTACAAGGCCATACTAATCAAAGCAGCATGGTACTGGCATTAAACAGATAAGTAAAACAGGATACAGAGCTCAGAAACAAATGTATGCCTTTATGGTCAATATGTGACAAGGCAAGAACATAGAGTAGGCTAAAGACAGTCTAGTCAATCGTGCTGGGAAAATCATGCAAAAAAAAAAAACTTGCCCACCTTACAATATACAAGAATAAACTCAAGATGGATTAAAGACTTAAATGTAAGATCAAAACCATAAAAAAAACCCAGCAATATCTGACATTTAGCAATATTTTTTCTGACCTATCTCCTCAATCAAGGGAGACCAAAAAAATAAACAAATGGGACTACATTAACCTAAAAAGTTTTTGCATAGCAAAGGAAGCCATCAACGGTGGGAAGACGACCTATTGAACAGGGGGAGATATTCGCCAATGATACACTTGATAAAGGTTTAATATACAAAACTTACAATAAACATACAAAACACCAGAAAAAATCCAATTAAAAAATGAGCAGAGGAACTGAACAGACATTTTCTTAAAGAGGACATAGAGATGGCCAATAGACATAAAAAGATGCTCAACATTACTAACTCGGAGAAATGCAAATTAAGACTGCAATGGAGTATTCTCTCACAGAATAGCAGTCATCAGTAAATACACAAATGACAAATGCAGGTGAGAATGTGGAGAAAAGGGAAACCCTTTGGTTGGTGGGAATGTGGATTGATGCAGCCACTATGGAAAACAGTATGGAGATACCTCAAAATAATAATAATGGAACTGCTTTATGACCCAGTATTACCATGTTGGGGAATATATCCAAAGAAATACAAAACACTAATTTGAAAGAATATATCACCCCTATTTACAATAGACAACTATGAAAGCAACCCAAGTGCCCAATAGAAGAATAGATTAAAAAGTTGTGCTACATACGTATAATGGAATATTACTAGGCCATAAAAAATGGAATCTTACTATCTGCAACAGCATGGATGGACCTAAAAGGTATTACACTCAGTAAAATAAGTCAGTCAGAAACAGATGATTACCATATTGATTTTACTTATATGTGGAATCTCAACAAACAAAATTGAAACAGACTCAGACACAGAGTGGACTGGTGGTTGCCAGAGGGGAGGGGGAATGAGGGACTGAGTAGAAGAGATGAAAGGACTAAGAAGTACAAATTGGTAGTTACAAAATAGTCATGGGCATGTAACATACAGCATGGGGATATAGTCGATAATATTGTTAAAACTGTGTGGTGCCAGGTGAGTCCAGGAAATACCAAGGGCAACACTTTTTAAAGTATATAATTGTCAACATTGTGCTGTACACCTGAAACCAATATAAAATAATATGGAATTAAATGAATTGAAAAATAAAATTAAATGAAAAATACTGCATTTCTAACAAACTCCCAGACAGCATGTGTGCTGGTGATCTGGACACCACACACAGGGAAGCAGGCTCTAGACTTGGGCTGGCCAATACAGCAGCCACTAGCCACATGCAGTTAATTTAAATCCAAGTTGGCTAATATTTAAAGTTTGTCTTCTTGGTCTCAGGAGCCACAATTCAACTGTTTCATAACTGGACAGCACAGCTCTAGGTAAAAAAATCACACCTGAGATACACAGGAGTATGCATTTCATCAGGTGCGACACACAATTGCAATGCTAATGATTAAAGGCAAATGCCCAATTAATACATGTTCAATATGTGCAAACAGGACTACATTGCAGTTAAATCTAGGGTTCACATTGATGATCTAGAGTTCCCACTTGGCCTTGACCAGTGTGGCTCAGTTAGTTGGGAGTTGACCTGCAAAGTTAAAGGTCACCAATTTGATTCCTGGTCAGGGCATATGCCCAGGTTGCAAGTTCATTCTCCAGTCTGGGCTTGTGTGAGAGGCTACTGACCAAGTTTCTCTCACACATTGATGTTTCTCTCTCTCACTTTCTCCCTACGTTCCCCTCACTCTAAAAAAATAAATAAAATCTTTATAAAAAATTCCCACCTGAGCCCTGGCTGGTGTGGCTCAGTTGGTTGGAGCATCATCCTGTAGACTCCAAGTTTGCAGGTTCAATTCCTAGTCAGGACATATACCCAGGTTGCAGGTTTGATTCCTGGTTGGGGCACATATGAGAAGGCAGTCAATTGATGTTTCTACCTCACATTGATGTTTCTCTCTCTCTCACTCCTCACCCCCTCTCTAAAAAAGAAAAAGAAAATAAAAAGTCCTCAGGTGAGGATAGAAAAGAGTTCCCACTTGAAACATTAGCAGTCTTCCTTAAACTCACTTTTGTGTTTCTCATTTTCTGGATTTCTCTGGTGTCGTCTATAATCTTTTTTCCTCTTTTACTGCCTTTTCTATCATCTGGACACCCAAAGATTACTAAAACCAATCTTTAGAGACTTCTTGTCAAGAGACAGGTGTGGGTAAACACGCCCACCTCTTCACACAGCTACATCGAAATTACAACTATAGAACAACCATCACTCAGAACCAGTAGAGATTGAGTTGAATGAAAGTATGACAACTATAGAATTAAGCCACAACCATCCAAATAGGACACACTGAACGGATTGGTCCCATACTCAAGTGTGATGGATAAAAATTTGGGAGGGATATCTCAGGAATCAGGAGTCCCAGCCCCACACCAGGCCACCTAGCCCAGGGTTCCAGTGTCAGGAATATAAGTCCCCATAACTTTGAGCTGTACAAACTAGTGGGGACTGAGTTGGTGGAAGAAACTTCTGGAGTCCCAAGCATTTCTTCTTAAATAACCCTCACACGGACTTTTTCAGACTCACTTTTTCTGAGCTCCAGCACTGGGGTAGCAGCTTGACAGACACCAGTGATATACAGGGAAGAACTGATGTGTTTGAAATCAGGGTGAGAGCTGGGGGACGGTTTTCTGTCAGAAAGAAAGGCTGGCAGAGGCCTTGTGCCTTTTCTGAACCCTCCCTCCATAGAACCACAGAGCCAGTAGGTGGGTGCCATGTGTGAGACTCCACCAATCTGGCTAACACTGTTTGCCCTGTCCTGGCAATCACTTGAGACTCCATCCCATACAATTCACAGGCCCACCGAAGCTGTTAATAGTGACTTTTCCATATGAATGGCTGGTCTTGAATCATACTTCACAACTTCCTCAATCCTCTCAAACAAGCAACAGTTTGCCTCAGGGAGCCCCCAGGCCCCATACTTCTTACTTAACGGGCCCCAGGCCTACCACAGGCAACAGCCAGTCTAGATTCACAGTCACTTCACCTGGGAGTCTCTGAGCTGAGCACAAGTAGCAGCCATCGCAGATTGCTTTATAGCTTGTGCAGGGTGGCCCTGGGCAGAACACAGGTGGGGGCTGACCTTGGCCTGCACTACCTGGAGAACCCCAGAACCTGCACACCCAGTGAACAGCTACAGATTACATGAGAGCACCATCACCCTGCCCTGCACAGCTGATACTCCATGGAGGGTGGAGGTTGGTCGTCAGTGGTCACTGAGAGTCCTTGCAGCTGACTGGCCTGGGTAAATCTCTCCCATTAACTTGCCAACAAGAAGTCTCAACTACAAGAGGAGGATGTACTCAACCCACATGAAGGGCATACCTTGACTCCTCAGCTTGGGTAACCAGGGAGAGATTGGGTAACCAGGGAGGCTGTGCCATTGGACCCTATAGGACACCTACTACATTAGGCCGAATTAGCAAAACATGGAGTCATAGCAATTCCACCTAATACACAGAAACAGACACAGGGATGCTGCCAAAATGAGACAAGAAACAGCACAAATGAAAGAATAGATCAAAACTCCAGAAAAAGAACTAAATGAAATGGAGATAAGAAATCTATCATATGCTTATCTGATAACCTGAATTCAAAACACAGGATATAAGGATGCTCAAGGAACTTAGTGAGGACCTCAACAGCATAAAAAATATCCAGTCAGAAGTGAAGGATACACTAATTGAAATAAAGCACAGTTTACAGGGAAACAATGGCTGAGTGGATGAAGGTGAAAATCAAATCAATGATTTGGAACATAAGAAAGTAAAAAATAAACAATCAGAACAACAGGAAGAAAACAATCCAAAAAAAAGTGCATAGTGTAAGCTGTCTCTGGGGCATCTTCAAGCATTCCAACATTGGTATCCTAGGGCTAACAGGAGGAGAAGAGAAAAAGCAAGAAATTGGAAATCTATTTGAAAAAAAACAATGAAAGAAAACTTCCCTAGATGGGTGGAGGAAATAAATATACAAGTTCAGTAAGCATAGAGAGTCCCAAACAATATGGATGCAAAGAGGCCCACTCCAAGACACATCATAATTAAAATGCCATGGGTTAAAGATATAGAGAGAATCTTAAAAGCGGCAAGAGAAATGCAGTTAGCTACAGGGGAGTTCCCATTAGACTGTCAGCTGATTTCTCAAAAGAAACTTGGCAGGCTTGAAGGGATTGGCAAGAAGTATTCAGTCATGTAAAGCAGGGACCTACCGCCGAGAATGCTCTACCCAGCAAAGGTATCATTTACAATTGAAGTGCATATAAAGAGCTTCCCAGACAAGAAAAAAACTAAAGGAGTTTATCATCACCAAACCATTATTACATGAAATGTTAAAGGGACTTATTTAAGAAAAAGAAGATGATCAAAACTATGAGCAATAAATACAAACTATCAACAATCGAATCTAAAAGCAAACTGATTTCCAGTCAACATGGTGGTGTAGGTAGATACACCTTGCCTCCTCCCACAACCAAAGGAAGGATGACAACACATTTAAAAACAAAAAATAACCAGATCTGCCAGAAAATCAAACTGTATGGAAGTACAACCAGGAGTCAAAGAAGAAACATTCATTCAGACTGGCAGAAGGGGCAGAGATGAGCAGCTGGGGCAGAGAGGACACCCAGCAAAGCAGTAGCTGGAGGAGGACTGGGTGGGCGAGGCAGCAGCTGGTGAACCAGGCAGTCTCACATTTACGTGCAGATAAACCAGGGGGAAGAATGGGGGACCGAGACAGAACACCCAACCCAGGGTTCCAGTGAAGGAAAAGAAAACCTCAAAAACTCTGGCTATAAAAACTTGTGGGGGTGGTGGCAGCAGGAAAAACTCTCAGTCTCACAGCAGATTTGATTGGAGAGACCCACAGGATCCTAGAATGTACACAAGCCCACCCACCCGGGAATCAGCACCAGAAAGGCCCAATTTGCTTTTGGGTGGGGGAGAAGTGACTGAAAGCTGGCCAAGAGCTGAGCAAGCACCATTGTTCCCTCTCCAACCCCTCCCCCATGGACATGGCCACAGTGCAGCAACATGGGTTACCCCACCCTGGCAAATTCCTAAGGCTCCACCCCTTACTACTTAACAGGTGTGCCGAGACAAAAAAACAATATGGCCCAAATGAAAGAACAGTTCAAAACTCCAAAAATAGAACTAAATGATAAAGAGGTAGCCAACCTATCAGATACATAGTTCAAAACACTGGTGATCAGGATGCTCACAGAATTGGCTGAGTATGGTCACAAAAGAGAGGAAAAAGTGAAGGTCATGCAAAATGAAATAAAGAAAAATATATAGGGAACCAACAGTGAAGGGAAGAAAACTAGGACTCAAATTAATTATTTGAAGCAGAAGGAAGAAATAAACTTTCACCTGGGACAGGATGAAGAAACAAGAATTCAAAAAAAAAATGAGGAGAGGCTTAGGAACCTCCAGGACAGCTTTAAACATTCCAATATCAAATTATAGGGTACCAGAAGGAGAAGAGGAAGAGCGAGAAATTGAAAACTTATTTCAACAAATAATAAAGGAGAACTTCCCCAATCTGGCAAAGGAAATAGACTTCCAGGAAGTCCAGGAAGCTCAGAGAGTTCCCAAGAAGTTGGACCCAAGGAGGAACACACTAAGGCACATCATAATTACATTACCCAAGATGAAAGAGAAGGAAAGGATCCTAAAAGCAGCAAGAGAAAAGGGGACAATTACCTACAAAGGAATTACCATCAGACTGTCAGCTGATTTCTCAAAAGAGACCTTGCAGGCCAGAAGGGGCTGGAAAGAAGTATTCCAAGTCATGAAAGGCAAGGACCTACATCCAAGATTTCTCTATCCAGAAAAGTTATCATTTAGAATGGAAGGGCACATAAAGTGCTTCTCAGATAAGGTCAAGTTAAAGGAGTTCATCATCACCAAGCCCTTATTATATGAAATGGTAAAGGGACTTATTTAAGAAAAAGAAGATAAAAAACATGTACAGTAAAATGACAGCAAACTCACAACCACACCTAAAACAAAACAGCAACAACAAAAAAAGGAAACTAAACAAACAACTAGAACAGGAACAAAACCACAGAAATGGAGATCACATAGAGGGTTATCAACAGGGGAGTGGGAGGGGGAGAGAGCAGGAAAAGGTACAGAGAATAAGTAGCATAGATGGTAGGTAGAAAATAGACAGGGGGAGGGTAAGAATAGTATAGGAAATGTAGAAGCCAAAGGACTTATATGTAGGACCCATGGACATAAACTAAAGTGGGGGAACGTGGGTGGGAGAGGGTGTGCAGGGTGGAGGGGAGTGAAGGAGGGAAATGGGACAAGTGTAATAGCATAATCAATAAAATATATTTAAAAAATAGTGCCTGTGAGGATAGGTATGTGAAAAAAAGAACAAAAAGACTATTAAAAATTAATATTAAAAAGAGCTGCTCCTTTGAAAAGATTAATAAAATTTATGAACCCCTGGCTGGACTCACTAAGAAAAAAAAAGAAAAAGGAAAAATATCAGAAATGATAGAGAAGAAATTACCAGAGACATCACAGATATACAAAGGACCATATTAGAGTACTACAAAAGACTATACACCATGAAATTCAATAACCTAGAAAAAATGTATAACTTCCTAAAAATACATAACCTTACTGGACTGAATTATAAAGAATTAGAAAATCTAAATAGACCAAGAAACAGTGAAGAAATTGAAACCATCAAAAACCTTTCCAAAAATAAAAGGCCAGGACTAAATGACTTCACTCTACCAAATATTTTAAAAGTTTTGATACCCATCCTTCTCAAAATCTTAAAAAAAATTAAAGAAAAAGCAATACTTCCTAACATATTTTAGGAGGCCAACATAACTCTGATACCAAAACCTGGCAAGGATAACACAAAAAAAGAAAACTACAGACCAATATCTCTGATGAGTACAGATGCAAAATCCTAAACAAAATACCAGCAACTCAAACGCACAATACATTAAAAAAAAATAAATCACTCTCAAGTGGGGTTCATTTCAAAGATACAAAGATGGTTCAATGTATGTAAATTGGTCAGTGTAATGCACCGCATTAGCAGAACAAAGGATAAAAATGATATGATCTTATCCATAGACACAGAAAAAGTATTTGATAATATACATCAACTATTTATGGTTAAAACACTCAATAAAATAGGTATAGAAGGAGAGTATCTCAATATAATAAAGGCCATATATGATAAACCCATGGTCACTATCATATTCAATGGTAAAAATCTGAAATCCTGTAAAATCAGGAACAAGAAACCACCCTTATTCCACATTATGTGGGAAGTCCTAGCCAAAGTAATCAGGCAAGAGAAAGAAATAAGAGGCATCCACTGGGTGCGGACCAGTCCCCAGTTGGGGGCAAACGAGAGGCAACCAAACATTGGTGTCTCTCCCTCTTTTTCCTGCCCTTCCCCTCTCTCTAAAGATAAATCAATACAATTTAAAAAAAAGAAAGAAAGAAAAGGCATCCAAATTGGGAAGAAAAAAGTAAAAGTATCAATTTTTGCAGATGACATGATTTTGTAAATAGAAAACTCTAAAGACTCCACCATAAAACTATTAAAAAATAAACAAATACAGTAAAGTTGCAGAATACAAAATCAATGCACAAAAATCTGCTTTTCTATATATAACAATGATCTTCAGAAAAAGAAATTAAAAAAAGAAAAGAAAAGAAAAATCCAACCAATTCCTTTTGCAAATGCACCCAAAGGAATAAAATACCTAGGAATAAAACTACAAAATGTGAAGAACCTATATGAGAACCTATACTCCTATATCAGGAGTATACTGAAAACTATAATACATTATGAAAAGATATTGAAAAAGACACAAAGAAATGGGAAAGATATTCTGTATTCGTGGATTGGAAGAATCAACATAGTTAAAATGGTCATATTACCCAAAGCAATATACAGATTTAATGCAATCACCATCAAAATCCCAATGTCATTTTTTAAAGAAATAGAACAAAAAATCACCACATTTGTATAGAGCCACCAAAGACCCTGAATAGCCAAAATAGTCCTGAGAAAAAGGAGTGAATTCAGGTGTATCACACTACCTTACTTCAAATTATACTACAGAGCTATGATAATCAAAACAGGGTGGTATTGGAAAAAAAAAAAAAACAGACCCACAGACCAGTGGAACAGAATTGAGAGCCCAGAAATAAACCATATGTGTGTGTGTGTGTGTGTGTGTGTGTGTGTGTTTGCGTGCGCGTGCGCAAACACTTTTTGACAAAAGGACCAACAATACACAATGGAGAAAAGAAAGCCTCTTAAATAAATAGTGCTGGGAAAATCAGAAAGACACATGCAAAAGAATAAAACTAGACTACAGTTTGTCCACATGTACAAAAATTAATTCAAAATGAATCAAAGACCTAAATATAAGATCTGAAACAATACATACATAGAAGTAAACATAGGTACTAAACTTATGGACCTTGGTCATAGAGAACGTTTTATGAATTTGACCTCAGAGGCAAGAATGAATGGAACTATATCAAACTAAAAAGATTATGCACAGTAAAGATACCAACAACAAAACAAAAAGACATCCAACCAAATGGGAAATGATATTTGCAAACAACAGCACTGACAAGGGATTAATATACAAAATATATAAAGAACTCATAAATGTAATACCAAACAATCAAATTAAAAAATGGGCAGAGGACCTGAATAGCCACCTCTTCCAACAAGACATACAAATGGCTAACAGATGTTTGAAAAGATTTTCAACATTACTAGCTATTAGGGAAATGCAAATCAAAACTACAATGAGATACCACCTCATACCCGTTAGAACTGCTATTATCAACAAGACTTGAAATAACAAATGTTGGAGAAGTAGTGGAAGAAAGGAAACCCTCATTCACTGCTGGTAAGAATGTAGACTAGTACAGCCACTACAGAAAACAGTCTGGTGGGTCCTCAAGAAATTAAGAATAGAGTTACCATATGACCCAGCAATTCCCCTTGTGGATACCAGTCTGAACAATTCAAAACATGTATTCACAAAAAGATATGCACCTCTCTGCTCATTGCAGCATTATTCACAGTGGCCAAGACATGGAGGCAACCAAAGTGTCCTGCAATAAATGATCAGATAAAGAAGATGTGGTACATATATATACTAAGGAATACTACTCAGCCATAAGAAAAGACAAAATACTGCCATTTGCAACATGGATGGACCTTGAGAATACTATGCTAAGCAACACAGATCATTCAGAAAAAGGTAAGAACCATGACTTCACTCATATGTGGAATTAAAGCTGAAACTCATAGACACAGACAGACAACAGTATGGTGGTTACCAGGATAAATGGGTGTGGGGGGTAGGAAAGAGCACCCATGCCAGAAAACGGTGATGGAAAATGGTTTGACTTTGGATGGTGGGCACATAATGTAATATACAGATCATGTATCATAGAAATGTACATTTGATACTTACATACCCTACTAAGCAATGTCACTCCAATAGATTTTTAAAAACTATATTGACTCAAAACATTGTAAAATCTATGAGAGCTATAACATAACATTTCTTATATACACTCAAATATATATTATCCAAAACAACATTTTCTATGTGTATATATATTTAATAAAATACCCATATGAAACTTCATTCACCAAATATTGATGTGGGATCCCTGAAGAATCAAACAAGGAGTTGACAGCAGATATCCAGGGGAAAAAAAGTAGTAAAATAGAAATAATGAAAAATAAAATGAGAAGGGAATTGCTTACAACATTCATCATATTTTCTCATGGATTGAGAAATATTTCCAAATAAACTCTCTGTGTCAGAGGCTTACAAAAAAGAGAAGGAACAGAATGTTGTAATCAGACAATTTGATAAAAAGTACTACAAACAGTAACCAACAAGGTCACTTGTAATCAGAAAATAGAATGTGAAGCAATGATAAGCTATTAGTTTTCTTCTCTTAAACTGACAAAAATGATAAAGCTTGCTAAAATCCATCACTGATGAAAATGTAGGAAAACAAGGATCAATCAAAATGGAAAAAGAACTCACAGGCATGGACAACTGCATGGCAGCGATTGCACACGGGGAAGGGGTCCTAAGAGAGATGAATTGTAATGGGAAAAATACGATAAAAATAACCATTCAAAAAAAGAAAGAAAATGTAAGAAAAGAGAAATTTTACAAAGTGTTGAGGGAAGTATAAAATGATGTATTATTCTTTCATGGCAAGAATTTTAAAATTATATGCTCAATGATTTAGCTAGTTAACTTCTAAGATATGTCATAAAACTAGAAGTACTGATACAATTTTACAAAGGAATGCTGCATTTCTGCTTCTGGTATGGTGGCATTGCTCCATTCTAATAGGTTCTCCTGATTATAATAGCTAAACATGTATGGATAAAATTATACATTTTATTTTATTTTTTTAATGTTTTATTTATTTATTTTTTAGAGAGGGGAAGGGAGGAAGAGAGAGTGGAGAGAAACATCAATGTATGATTGCTTCTTGCACACCCCGTACTGGGGACCTGGCCTGCAACCCAGGCATATACCCTGATTGGGAATCGAACCAGCAACCCTTTGATTCTCAGGTTGGCACTCAACCACTGAGCCACAGCAGCCAGGGCTACATTTTATTTTTTATAAAACATAAAATTCTATAGAACTCTATAGAATTTCCTAATTCTATAGTGTCAACATAAAGAAGCAGATTATTGAGGCAACTCAAAATTTAGATCAGTAATTGCCACCATGTGTTTCCTGTGCCTTCTTTTTAATGGGTTTTCACCGAGGGTGAGCAAAGTCACGAAGCATTGGGGAAATTAAAACCATGAAACCTAGAGGCTTCTTTTTTGGCTGGAGGACATAGAGAAACAAGCCTGGGAAAACTTGGTGCTGCAGATACCCATAGAAGAGGACCCCTGAGTCTATGTATGAAGGAATACCACATGCATACATGTGACAGATTCAAAGAAACAATTCAAAGGTTTAAGGTGCTGAACTGAAATTTTTTAAAGGACCACACACAGCAGGTGAGATAGGTCTTAAAGACTGAATAAAATATTCAGGATATATATGTATAAATAATATATGTGTATATAATATATATTTTTCTATAATATGTATTTTATTCATAATAACTATAATTATATAGAAATAGATATGTATATATATGCACATTATAGTAAAAGTATAGTGAAAAATGTTGACTAGTAAGTATGAGGTCTGTCTGGAAAAAGTCTAGCCATTGTTAATATGACTAGAATGGTTTGCACATCACTGTAACCTGGCAGCCAGGGAGAGTAGACTGGAAAGTACATGCGTGAACAATGATGACTTCACTGTACTAGTCAGTGGGGGTGGTGGACACTGTTCAGTGAGCATGTGTACTGTGTGGCCGTCACATTCAAAATGACTGAGTGAGTACAGCAACAAATCTGCATCAAATGTTGCATTAAGCTTGAACATTCCTCTATGGAAAGTATTCAGATGATTCAGAAAGCCGCAGGTGGACAACTGGTGATTGGTGGCTTCATCATGACAACATACCTGCTCATGCATCATGTCTTATGCAGAGTGCTTTGGCAAAACATCAAATCAACCACATGACTCAGCACTCCTACAGCCCAGATTTGGCACCCTGTGATTTCTGGCTTTCCCCAAAACTAAAATCACCTTTGAAAGGGAAGAGATTTAAAACTGTTGATGAGATTCCGGAAAATATAAAGGGACAGCTAATGGTGACTGGGAGAACCATATGAGGTCCCAAGGTGCCTGCTTTGAAGGATACTGAGGTGTTGTTGTCCTGTGTACAATGTTTCTTGTATCTTCTTTAATAAATCTCTCTATTTTTCATATTACATGACTGGATACCTTCTGGACAGACCTCATATATCATATTATTTCATGAAAAATATCTGCAAATATTCCTTCTTAAAAATTTATGCTAGTTTTTTCTAAACTGATTTGAGAGAGAGAGAGAAATTGATTTGTCGTTCCACTTATTTACGCATTCATTGGTTGATTCTTGTATGTGTGCTGACCAGGTATCAAACCTGCAAACTTGGCGTATTGGGATAATGCTCCAACTAACAGCTACCCATCCAGGGCCTCTTTTTAAAAATTGGCATGAATTTTTTCAACCTAAGGGTTTCCAGAAAGTAAATAGACACTATGCTGTGCCTATGGAGAAATTAGTGAATTCATGCAATAAAATGCTCTATTAAAGGCATATAACTCTATAGAAAGTTCTATGAGTGATACTAGATATATAAATAATTGAGTACCTATTTTTTTCATACTTCTTTTGGGCCACAAGCTAGTCTTCAAATATTTTCAATTCTGATTGAAATGAACTAATTTTCTATGAAGAATTAATTTTTTCTCATCACTGCATACATGGTAAAATATGATTATTCCAGCCTTGATATTTTGTTTCAAGATCCATTTATGGGCTCACAGTTGTAGTGTATTTTAACATAATTTTCTGAGATAGAATCTGATTTCTCCTGCAGATCTGCATAAAATTGAATTGTCCTGGATTCAGGTGCCCACGTTGATCTTAGCACATGTATCCAAAGGAAAGGTCAAGTGGTATAAAGCTAAACTGGCCTGTCAGTAATCACTGACTTTTTCCCATAGTGATAGGGCATTTCTCCCATCGAAATGGTCTGGACCAGCCAGGCACTCCAGACTATTATTTCTTATTTTTCATCTAATAAGCTATTCAGTAGAACATTTTAATCCTCCAAAGGTAGTATGGCGGAGCTTACCCTGTATGGTCTTGTATCCAGGTTTCTTTATGTATAATTGCATTTCAGCCATGACCTTCTAACAGCCACCCCCATAATCACAGACTCAAACAGTTTTCCTCTGAATTCCCTTTAATTTTTCCAGCTACTTTTAGGCATTGCTGTCAAATCAGATCAATCTTTATTTCTGATCTTATTGCAGGTAGTTTGCTACTTATTATTAGCAGTCTTACTTTTCAACTGTGCAATGTATATTTATTCCAACTGCTATAATATATAGTTTATAATTATTCAGATTGTGAAAAGCAGAAGGATTTTATACTAGCAGAACCAGTTAATTGGATTACAATCAATCAAGAGTGCCAGAAGCTATCAGATCTGAAAGCAGTTATCTTGTGGAGTACTTCTACTTTGTCAAGCTCAGCACAGTGATCATGCTACCTAGATGGTGCCAGATAACATACAAGCTCCACAGAACACTAGTGGAATACATAAACATGTCCCTAATTATAAGCTAAACAAACATCAGGTTGTACCACGATAAGTTTTTCCAGTTCAATTAGCCACAAATAATAAATTAGTCTACAAGTCCTCCAAATATGTTCATGTGTATGGAATCATATTTTGTGTGTATTTTGACCAAATATCATGTGTCATAACATTCAATTTAGAAGGCACTATAACAGTTTGAAAAAAGGGCATAAGGTCATTAAATCTCTGAAATTTATGCAAGGTTATTTCAATTCTGGTGTTCTTTTTATTGCACTCAAATAGAAAATAGTCTCAATATAACTAGAGACATTGAAATGAAGAACAATCTGACAGTAACCAGAGGGGAGGTGGGAGGGGATAATGGGCGGAAAAGGGGAAGAGTTTTCAGGAACAACTATAAAGGACACGTGAACAAAACCAAGAGAGGGTGGAATCAGGGAAGGGAGGTGGGGATGGCTCGGGTGGGGGAAATGGTGGGGGGTAAATGCAGGCCACTGTACCTGAACAATAAAATAATTAAAATTAAAAAAGAAAAGAAAATAGTCTTTATTATTGGACATTCATCACTAGCAATAATTATTTTTTAATTAATAAGTTAATCATGTATTATAGAATAAAGAATGACTGATGGAAGAGTCACTGACAGAGAGGGCTGCCAGCCTTCTCTGAGTTAGTATGCAAATCATGTACCTCATCTAAAAACACACTAGCACTTTTAGGGATTAATATCTAATACACAAAAAGTTATCTTGACCATTTCAATTCTCTTCAATTGTCTGCCAAAATAATAGCAATCCTGCAATTGGTTTAAAGCATATATTCATAGAACATGATAGACATACAGAGACCATGAGTAAATGCCACTCCCTACAAGAGAACCACATGGAAATAATTTCAGGGCATAAAACATACCTTGCCTTTAAAAACTTACAAAAGAGCTTCCACAAACCTTTTAAAATCGCTCACTTCCAGAAACTCAGTCCTTTTTTGTCTTAGCCCTCATGCTTTCATACCATTACTTAAATCTATTTTTTAATTCCCTTTCAACACATAGAGTACTTTCTTTTTTTTTTTTAAAGATTTTATTTATTTTTAGAGAGGGAAGGGAGGGAGAAAGAGAGAGAGAGAGAGAAACATCAATGTGTGGTTGCTGGGGGACATGGCCTGCAACGTAGGCATGTGCCCTGACTGGGAATCGAACCTGCGATGCCTGGTTCGCAGCCCGCGCTCAATCCACTGAGCTACACCAGCCAGGGCAACACATAGAGTACTTTCATTTAAAGAATTATATTTTAATTTTTCCCAGCTAAATGATTCTACTTCATCTGTCATTGTACATCAACAACTAATTCATAACCAATTTGAGGTTTTTTGATGACTTAATTGTGGCAATTTCTAAAACCTATAGAAGACATGAACAGTGCGTATGACATAATATCTGACTTCTAGAAATTAATCTTGTTGAGGACAAAATGAATATATAAGTAATATAGAGTTTTTAAAGCAAATTAAAGACTTATAAAGTTCTATATAATCAAATTCCAAATATATTTTAAAGAAAATAATTTCTATGAAGAGTTAAGATAAGAAGAAAAGCTTTGTTGGGAATTATCAAGGTATACTTCTTGAAGCAATTAGAACTGGAAATAATCCTTCAGTAACAGGCAGATTATCTTTAAGTGAAGAGGGAAAAAAATAAGTACATTTAATGTGTGAGAGGAAAGCAGAGAGATATATTTAAAGTTCCACAGAGATAAGGGATGATTTACCTGAATTCATAAATCCTCATGTTGAGAATGCCACTGAGTAGTAGAAAGTGTACTAGGACAGCTTCAGAGAAGGATTTATTGCTATGACTGGGTTGGAGGGTTTGCTCTCATAGGAAATGAGAGATAATGGCAGGTTTCTAAGTGAGAAAACCACTCTTTTATAGCAATGCTTTTGACATCACTTTATAGATTTCTTTAATAATTTCCATGTAATTCAAATTGAACCCTGGCTTTTATTAATTTCTGGTTGTGAAAAATACTCCCCAAAGGAAACAATTTCTTATTCAATGATCTATTTAGAGATATTTATGGTATATCAGGCATATAGGAACAAAAGTGAAAGATATAATGTCCTATGGCAATTGATTTAGTACATAATCTAAAGAAAGTTAATAGTTAAAAAATTATATAATAAGACACAAAATAATATTTTTTGAAAGTTAACAGAAAAAAATTTAAATGTATAATGTGGGTGTTAAGAAACAGAAGGAGTAGAAGCACAATAAACAGAATATATCCTCCAGGGTTTCTTAAGGGAGAACAGTGTCCTTCAAAAGAATTGCATAAACAATGCAATAGATAATATAGCATTCTAAATTCTATTTTTGAAACTAGAGCATTTTTATTGAGAGATTATTTAAATGGAATGATTATCCTAAGTGGTGTAGACTATTTTGTAGGCTTGTAGTTTTTTCTTTCACAAAGTCATATTTACTTACTTTCTGTCATTATTTTAATCAAGTAATTTGTTATTCATTCCAGTTTATTTTTTAATTTTTTTAAATTACTTTATTGTTGTTCAATTACACTTGTCTGCACTACTCCCCACCACTCTCCCCCAACCCCAGCCAAACCCACTTCCCTCCCTTGCTTCCACCCCCACTTGTGTTTGTTCATGTGTCCTTTATAGTTATTCCTGGAAATTCCTCCCCCTTTCCTCCCATTATCCTCTCTTGCCTCCCTTCTGGTTACTGTCAGATAGTTCTTAATTTCAATGTCTCTGGTTGTATTTTGCTTGCTTTTTTCTTTTGTTGATTATGTTCTAGTTAAAGGTGAGATCATACGGTACTTGTCCCTCACTGCTTGGCTTAGCTCTCCACTTCCATCCATGCTGTCACAAAGCATAGGAGCTCCTTTCTCTCTGCTGCATAGTATTCCATCGTGTAAATGTACCATAGTTTTTTGATCCGTTCATTTACTGACGAGCACTTAGGTTGCTTCCAGCACTTGGCTATTGCAAATTGTGCTGCTCTGAACATTTGGGTGCAAAGGTTCTTTTGGATTGGTGTTTTAGGATTCTTAGGATACAATCCCAGCAGTGGAATTGCTGGGTCAAAAGGTAGTTCCATTTTTAGTTTTCTGAGGAAATTCCATACTGTTTCCCACAGTGGTTGTACCAGTCTGCATTCCCACCAACAGTGCACTAGGGTTTCCTTTTCTCCACATCTTCTCCAACACTTGTTTGTTGATTTATTTGTGATGACCATTCTGACCCGTGTAAAGTGGTATCTCATTGTGGTTTTAATTTGCATCTCTCTGATGGCTAGTGATGCTGAGCATCTTTTCATATGTCTCTGGGCTCTCTGTATGTCCTCCTTGGAAAAGTGTCTGTTCAGTACTTTTGCCCATTTTTTAATTGGGTTATTTGTCTTCCTGGAGTGGAGTCATGTGAGCTCTTTATATATTTTGGAAATCAAACCCTTGCCCAAGATATCATTGGCAAATATGTTTTCCCATATAGTTGGTTCTTTTTCATTTTAGTGTTTTCTTTAGCCATGGAGAACTTTTTTAATTTAATGAGGTCCCAGTTGTTTATTCTTTCCTTTATGCCCCTTGCTTTTGGGGACATATCAGTGAAAATAGTACCATGTGGAATGTCTGAGATTTTCTTGCCGATGTTTTCCTCTAGGACTTTTATGGTGTCATGACTTATATTTAAGTCTTTTATCCACCTTGAGTTTATTTTTGTGTATGGTGTAAGTTTGGTGATCAAGTTTCATTTTTTTGCATGTAGCTGTCCAGATCTCCTAACACCATTTGTTGAAGAGGATATTTTTACTGCATTTTATGCTACTTCCCACTTTTTCAAATATTAATTCACCGTAGAGACTTGGGTTGACTCTGGGCTCTCTGTTCTGTTCCATTGGTCTATGTGTCTGTTCTTACGCCAGTACCAGGCTGTTTTGATTCCAATGGCCTTGTAATACAGTTTGATACCAGGTATTGTGATCCCTCCTATTTTGTTCTTCTTTCTCAAAATTGGTGAGGCTCTTCGGGGTTGTTTATGGTTCCATATAAATTTTTGAAATGTTTATTCTATATCTGTGAAATATGTCATTGGTAATTTGATAGGGATTGCATTGAATCTATAAATTGCTTTGGGTAGTATTCTATATATATCTTTAAATTTAAATGTATATATTTCTTAACTAAATTTTTTTTATTTAAAAATTTTAAAACTTACAGTTTACATTTAATATTATTTTTAAAGCATTTATGTACTTATTTTAGAAAGAGGGGTAGGGTGGGAGAAAAAGAGAAAGAGAAACATCATTATCAGAGAGAAACATCAGTTGGTTGCCTTTTGCATGCCCCAACCCGGGACCTGGACTGCAACTCAGGCATGTGCCCTGACCAGGAATCAAACTGCTGACCTTTCAGTTTGTGGGATGGCGCCCAGCCCACTGTTATTTCATATTAGTTTCAGGTGTACAGCATAGTGGTTAGGCAATCATACTTTAGAAAGTGTTCCCCCTGATATTTCCAGTACTCAACTGGTGTTATATGTAGCTATTATAATATTATTGACTATATTTCCTATACTGTATTTTCCAAGGTTTTGTCCTCTAATGCATACTTACTTTCCCCTCAAAAGTCCTAAATATTTCTCTAGAGCAACTCTCCAATAGAAATATAATGTAAGCTGGATATGTGATTTAAAGTTTTCTAGTAGCCAAAATAAGAAAACAAAAAGAAGCAGATGAGATTAATTTTAATCATGCCTATTTTTAAACCAGTATATCCAAAATTTAATTTTAAAATGTAATTAATATAAAGGATAAATATTTTACATTCTCATTTATATGCTGTCTTTAAAATCCAGTGTATATTTTACACTTCTCACACATCTTAACCTGAGTTAGCTACATATCTGGTGCTCACTAGCCACATGTGGCCAATTAGACAGTGAACTTGTAGAAAGATCACTACTTTATTGCATGTCACTGATATAATGGTAAATTTGTCTTGAGTATTGAGGTTTAATTTATAAAATTTGGAATATGTAAGTTGGAAGTAAGGCTAGTTAAATGTGATTTTGAAATGCTTACTAGATTATGAAGTTTCATGGGGATTTGGGAATGCACAACAAGCACGATTGTTAATAGATTCTGAACTATTTCAGGATGCTTGAAATTTCTTTAAGCAGTTCTGACAATACCCTCCAATTTTTTCTTTTCTCTACATAATACAGAGCTACTCCTTAATGCAACCTCTACTTAGATTTTAAATTCTAAATTCATGGAATATACATTGAGGTTTCAAGGATGAGAATGAGGATTGTGTGGCTGGCTGACACCTAAAGCTGGGTGGTAAGTGACCAAGCATGGCTGAGGTTTTTGTCTTATTTGTTTTTGTTTTTAGTAACAGCTTTGTTGAGATATAATTCACATACCATACAGTTCATTCATTTAAAGTGTGCATTTGAAAGGTTTTCAGTATATAGCATAGAGTTGTGCCATCATCAACACAATCAATTTTATATTTTGATCACCTCAAAAAAGAAATCCCATACTCATCAGTAGTCACCTTTCATTCCGAGCCCAGACTGGCTCCTGGCAACCACTTGCTTCCCTGGCAAGAACTACTTTTAGTGTCTGTAGATTTGGGTATTCAGGTCATTCATATAAACAAAATTATAAAATGTGCGGTCTTTTGTGCCTGACTTTTTACACTTAGCATAAGGTTTTCAAGTTGCATGTGGTAGTATTTCATTCCTTTTTATAGCTAAATGATATTCCAAGTGTGAATATACCACATTTTGTTTATCCATTCATTAGTAGATAGATGTTTGAGTTGTTTCCTCCACTCGTCGGCTGTCAGGCACAATGCTGCTGTAAACATTTTTGTCCACAGCTTTATGTGGACATATGTTTTCATTTATCTGGGGTAGATAGCTAGGAGTAGAATTGCTGGGTCATATGGTAATTCTGTGTTTAATCATTTGAAGAACCACCAGACTGTTTTCCAAAGCTACTATCCCAGTTTTCATTTCTACCAGAAGCATATGAGGATTCCAATTATCCACATTGTCACCAACATTTGTTATCTGTCTCTTTGATGATAGCCATCCTAGCAGTTGCTAAGTTGTATCTTAAAGGTTTCTTTAACTTTTATATTATTTTTAATTGTAGCTGACATACTCACTGTGGTTTTGATTTGCATTTTTCTTTATGACTAATTGTGTTGAACATCTCCTTTGTATGCATATTGGCCATTTTTCTTTGTTTTTTTTTTTTTTGAGATACATCTATTCCTATTGTGAACCCATTTTTAAATTGGGTTGCCTTTCTGTTGTTGAGTCGCAAGAATTCTTTGTATTTTCTAGATACATTATCAGATATATGATTGGTGAAATTTTTCTTGCATTCTGTGGGTTCTTTTCACTTTCTTAAGGGCTGAGTTTTAAAGGCTGCAGGGGATATTCTTCTTGCCCTGGATGGTGTGGCTCAGTGGATTGTGTGCTGCCCTGCAAACCAAAAGGTCACCAGTTCGATTCTCAGTCAGGGCACATGCCTGGGTTGCAGGCCAGATCCTCAGTTGGGGATGCAGAAGAGGCAACCACACATTAATGTTTCTCTCCCTCTCTTTCTCCCTCCCTTCCGCTCTGTCTAAAAATAAACAAAATCTTTTTTTAAAAAGATATTCTATTAAAATAAAAAAAAAGGCTACAGGAGTTGAGTTTTTGTTTATAAACTAGGTGTCCAAATGTGGAGAGCAGGACTCAACTGAGATGGCATCAGTCCTGTCAACTAAGAAGCCATGTTTAGCCCTGGCTGGTGTGGCTCAGTGGATTGAGTGTCAGCCTGTGAACCAAGGTGTCACTGGTTTGATTACCGTTCAGTGCACATGCCTAGGTTGTAGGCCAGGTTCCCAGTGATGGGTGTGCAAGAGGCAACCACACATTGATGTTTCTCTCCATTTCTTTCTCCTTTCCTCTCTCTCTAAAAATAAATAAATAAAACCTTAAAAAAGAAAAGAAGCCATGTTTAGAACATGCACATTAGAGCAGTGACCCAGCGGGGTGATGCAGCCCCTCAAGCCCACGGAGCACAACATGGTAGACAACACACGCTTATCTGAACGATCACACCACCCTCTCAGAGCATGCACAACAGAGAGACATAGACAATCGGTACTTACCTGAAGGGTAACACTACCCTCTCAGAGCATGCACAGTAGAGCAACATAATCAACACATGCTTATCAAGGTGGCAAAAAATAGCATGTGTTAATCAAAGGCTGATGCAACACTGCATCATACAAGAGTATGAGTGCCAAAGCCTGTGAACAGATAGCTGAGACAGCCAAGAGGATCTGAGACAGCCGAGGGGGAGTGTTTATATTTATAAAACCACAGCCACACTCCCCTGCTCTGATAGACACTGTTGCTGCTCACTCTGAAGCCACTATAGACTCTGCCTTGCAAGATGCTGACTGGCTGTCTCCTGGTCCTGGACCTGATCTGAACTCTTGGAATTCAGGTTTGTTATCCCCTAATTCTCTTGTGTGATGATACTGCTGATTGTTTCTGAGTGATTATTATTGTTATTGGGTTACTATAGAATTGGATTGATTCTGCATTAATAAAAGCTGCATGAATAGCATAGTCACCTGTGTTCACTCACTTTTATTGCTTGGTGTTTGTGTTGCCTATAGCGCTGGTGGCTGTATAGGTGCCTCCAGTCTGAGACAAAGGCTGGAGATCGGCTTATAGGAAAGACTATAGTGTTGATACTCGTGAGTTTAGAGTATCGCTGATGACAGCAAGATAACCCACAAGTGGATTTTCATGACGGGGATAGCTCAAGGTTAAGGCAGGAATTTCTCAACCTTAACTTTCCAGAATGAGAGTCACTTAGGAGCACTTGAGAACACTTGTTTCACCTCGGAGCAACCCCATCCTTGTCCCCTCAGAATCGTTTACACAAATAACGAATAACACACACCCTGTTGCTCGCATACCCCACCCACGACTGCTCTTTACTCGGCACAGTCATCCTGTTTCTACATTCCTCTCTTGCTGTTTACAAAAATAATTCTCACCATATCAGATCTTATTACCTGTTTTGACCAAGACAAAAATGTTTCACTACCAAGAACCTTTGCCCACAGGACACAGAGCTGCTTCATTTAGCAAAGAAGCTACTTTCATTCTATTTGCTTACCTGTTTGGAAAGATGATAGTGTCTTAGTTGATCCTAATTTTATCTGTCTAAATAAAGTGAAGCTAAAAGTCTATGTGACTCTTTCCTGGGCCATTTGGCTTCTTAAAGCCAACCCCCTGTACACTAATTAGGAGGTAGTCAAAGGTTAACTCCAAAAATTGAAAGTCCAAAATTAGGTTTAGCTTTTTTTATGATGCGTGCTGGCCCAGCTCTCCTGGCTGGCTATGAACATGCTTAACACACTGAAGCATGCAGAACCCAGCTCTTCCGGCCGGCTATGAACACGCATAACACACTGGCAGATGGCTCGTCGAAACACAAGAAATAATCATGCACAGAAACAGTTTTCTGTAGGGAAGTAAAGAAACGGAGTGGCCACTCTCTAAGTCGGTGAGCGCCTGGCTAACCCCTAGTGGGGAGAGCCCTGTTCCTTTGTCCCAGTGGGTTTTTATTGAGAAAGTAGACACAGTTTGTGGATTCACAGTCTGGCAAAAGGGATCAAAGGGAACACGTATCTTACAAGGATGCTAACAGAGTTTCTGTTGTGATTCTGGGCAGAGATTGGAGTTTTATCATATGAAAAGACTACAGGTTTGAAAGGTTTCCTGACTGTGCCTTCAAATTCCAAGTTAATAACATCCTCCAGCAAACAGATCTCACAGGATCTTGCATATTCTTTGTCCCAGGCCTAATTACCCTGGGGGTCTGCTGTCTCCGGTCTGAGCTGCCCCTTCAGGCTGTTTGCTAAGCCCTGAG
Source organism: Tonatia bakeri (assembly GCA_004024845.1). Lineage (NCBI taxonomy): Eukaryota > Metazoa > Chordata > Mammalia > Chiroptera > Phyllostomidae > Tonatia > Tonatia bakeri. The sequence goes on from PVIA01010473.1 coordinate 45,200, forward strand.
AAGGGCTGGAGACAGAGGCAGCAAGGAGACTTGGATTTCTCGCATCTGAGTACAAAGACTCAGGCTAAGAGGGGTCAGGGGTAGATGCCGATCACCCCTTCCTTTCCACAGCCCCTTCATTTATTTCCACAGTCTCATGAGTCTTATTCCACAGGCCTAAATGAGACCAGCCCCTGGCTTAGGTCGCTCCTCCCTGAGAAGTCTTACCTGTCATTGGTAACTGATCTAGCATTTAAAGGCCAGGCACAGAACAGGTAGCGTTCATGCCAGGGGAATAAGTTTTGTCTCCTTAGTGGCTCCTGGTCTGGAGGTCTCTCACTTAGCCTAAGTCATAGGGGGTCACAGCTTCCTGAGACCAGGCAGGGTGGCCCTCAACATTTTTATAGGAAAAAATATCATGGCATCACTCACTCTATAAATGTTTATTGCATTCCAGGTATATGGAAAGCACTGTGTTGATGTCTTCAAGTAGATCTTGCCCTCAAGGAGCTCCTGAAATCAGTGTTTGTCCAGTGTTTCCTTCCTGTGCACATACCAACTGATGGCAGTAGAAAAACAATCCAAAGGAATGCTGGGAAAGGGAAGCCCAGCAGTATAATACAACTCTGGAAAATAAACAGAAAATAGAAAATTTGTTAAGTGGATAGTCAAGAGTGGAGATAGTTTTTGTGAACCTTTGAATGAAAATTTTGTAATGCCAAATATTAAGAAGATACTTCCCCTTAGGCATGTAATTTTCTAATTTTAGGCTTAACAAAGACATAACTATAAAGACATAACTACACTGACCAGCTATACTTATAAAACCAGAAAATATCCATTCATAGTCCAGCAAAATCTTAATGGCAAAACTAAATATTAACATAAAAAAACTGAAATTATTTTTTACTTATAACTCATCTTATATTGCTTTCTAAAAGATTTCCTAATTTTTTAAACTCCTCATCTGAGATTATGCTGATTGACTTTATAGAGAGAGGAAGGGAGAGAGAGAGAAACGTCAATACACTCCCAGACCAGAGATCAAACCTGCAACCTAAGTATGTGCCCTAACTGGAGTTTGAACCCGCAGCCTTTTTTGTGTATAGGACAATGCTTCAACCAAATGAGCTACCTGGCCAGGGATATGGATTTCTTCTGAAAATCCTAACCCACGGTTATATTTCTTGATTTTAGAGAGAGAGAAAAGGCGACAGAGAGAGGGGGAAAATTCCATCAGTTGCCTCCAGTACATGCCCTGAGATTGAATCCACAACCTAGGTGTATGACCTCACTAGGAATCAAACCTGCAACCTTTTGATGTACAGGATGGTGCTCCAATCAACTGAGCCACCCATCCAGGGCTTTTAATATATATGCTTTTTTACAAAATCACCAAAACTAATGTTTAAGCACTCACCATGTGTTTTTTCAAGCAATCAACTTTTTTTCACTATTTTAAATTATATTTTATTGATTATGCTATTACAGTTGTCCCAATGTTCCCTTTTGCCCCCCTCCTCCCAGCACCCTTCACTCCCTCAGGCAATATCCACACAATTGTTCATGTCCATGGGTAATTGGTATATAAGTTCTTTGACTAATTCATTTCCTATACTGTATTTTTCATCCCCATGGCTATTCTGTTACTTTCTATTTGTACTTCTTAATCTCCTCACCTCTTCACCCATTCCCCCACATACCCCTGCCATCTGGCAACCATCAAAACACTTTCTGTATTTGTCCCTGTTCTTCTCGTTTGTTTGGTTTGTTTTTTAGATTCAATTGTTAATAGATATGTATTTTTTGCCATTTTATTGTTTATAGTTTATTTTATTTATTTATTTATATTTAAAGAGAGGGGAAGGGAGGGAGAAAGAGAGGAAGATAAGTATCATTGTGTGGTTGCCTCTCATGTGGCCCCTACTGGGGACCCGGCCTGCAACCCAGGTATGTGCCCTGACTGGGAATTGAACGGGCGACCCTTTGGTTCTTAGCCTGTGATCAACCCACTGAGCTACGCCAGCCAGGGCTATTGTTTATAGTTTTGATTTTTTTTCTTAAATAAATCTCTTTAACATTTCATATAATAATGGTTTCGTCCTGGCTACTGTGGTTCAGTGAATTGAATACCTACCTGCAACCCAAAGGATTGCCAGTTCAATTACCAGCCATGGCACAGCCTAAGTTGTGGGCCAAGAGGCAAGCCATCAATGGTTCTCTCACACACTGGTGTTTCTCTATCTCTCTTTCTTTCTCCCATCTACTCTCTCTAAAAATAAATAAACAAAATTTAAAAAAAAATAATGGTTTGGTGATGATGAATTCCTTTAGTTTTTTCTTCTCTGGGAAGTTTTTTATCTGCCCTTCAATTCTAAATGATATCTTTGCTGGGTAGAGCAGTCTTGGCTGTAGATTCCTGCTTTTCATGATTTTGATTATTTTTTGCTAGTTTCTTACAACCTGCAAAGTTTCTTTTGAGAAATCAGCTGACAGTCTTACAGGAACTCCTGTGTAGGTAATTATCTGCTTTTCTCTTAATGCTTTTAAGATTCTCTCTTTATCTTTACCCTGTGGCATTTTAATTATGATGTGTTTTGGAGTGGGCCTCTGCATCCATTTTGTTTGGGACTCTCTGTGCTTCCTGAACTTCTGTGTTTGTTTCCCTCACCAAATTAGTAAAGTTTTCTTTCATCATTTTTTCAAATAGATTTTCCAGTTTCTTGCTCTTTTTCTTCTCCTGTCACCCCTATGATGCAAATGTTGGAGTGCCTGAAGTTGTCCCAGAGGCTTCTTATACCATCCTTGCTTTTTTTTATTCTTCTTTTCTTGATGTTGTTCTGATTGGTTGTTTTTTTCTTCCTTATGTTCCAAATCATTGATTTGATTCTTAGCTTTATTCACTCTACTGTTGTTTCCCTGCAAATTGTTCTTCATTTCAACTGGTGTATCCTTCAGTTCTTTTTTCTAATATGTTTTATTGATTATGCTATTACACTTGTCCCATTTCCCTCCTTCACTCCCCTCCACCCTGCACACCCTCTCCCACCCACATTCCCCCACTCTAGTTCATGTCCATGGGTCCTACATGTAAGTTCTTTGGCTTCTACATTTCCTATACTATTCTTACCTCCCCCTGTCTATTTTCTACCTACCATCTATGCTACTTATTCTCTGTACCTTTTCCTGCTCTCTCCCCCTCCCACTCCCCTGTTGATAACCCTCTATGTGATCTCCATTTCTGTGGTTCTGTTCCTGTTCTAGTTGTTTGTTTAGTTTCCTTTTTGTTGTTGTTGTTGTTTTGTTTTAGGTGTGGTTGTGAGTTTGCTGTCATTTTACTGTACATGTTTTTTATCTTCTTTTTCTTAGATAAGTCCCTTTACCATTTCATATAATAAGGGCTTGGTGATGATGAACTCCTTTAACTTGACCTTATCTGAGAAGCACTTTATGTGCCCTTTCATTCTAAATGAAAGTTTTGCTGGATAGAGAAATCTTGGATGTAGGTCCTTGCCTTTCGTGACTTGGAATACTTCTTTCCAGCCCTATCTTGCCTGTAAGGTCTCTTTTGAGAAATCAGCTGATAGTCTGAGGGGAACTCCTTTGTAGGTAACTGCCTCCTTTCTCTTGCTACTTCTAGGATTCTCTCCTTCTCTTTCATCTTGGGTAATGTAATTATGATGTGCCTTGGTGTGTTCCTCCTTGGGTTCAACCTCTTGGGGACTCTCTGAGCTTCCTGGGCTTCCTGGAAGTCTATTTCCTTTGCCAGATTGGGGAAGTTCTCCTTTCTTATTTGTTCAAATAACTTTTCCACATGTTGCTCTTTCTCTTCCCCTTCTGGTACTCCTATAACTCAGATGTTGGAATGCTTAAAGATGTCCTGGAGGTTCCTAAGCCTCTCCTCTTTTTTTTTTTTTTTTTTTTTGAATTATTGTTGCTTCATTCTTTTCCGTTTGGTTGTTTCTTTGTTCCTTCTGGTCCACTCCATTGATTTGAGTCCCAGTTTCTTTCCTATCATTTTGGGTTCCCTGTACATTTTCCTTTCTTTCACTTAGCATAGCCTTCATTTTTTCATCTAATTTGCACCCAAAGTCAACCAATTCTGTGAGCATCCTGATCACCAGTGCTTTGAACTGTTCATCTGATAGGTTGGCTGCCTCTTCATCACTCAGTTGTATTTTTTCTGGATCTTTGATCTGTTTTTTTGTTTGGGCCATTTTTTTTTGTCTTGATGCCCCTGTTACGTAGTGAGGGGCAGAGCCTTATGTATTCACCAGATGGGGGCAACCCATTCACTGGATTGTGACACTGTATGTGGGGAAGTGGTCCAAGAGGGAACAATGGCACTTGCTCCACTCTCTGTCAGATTTCAGTCACTTCCCCTGCTTCCCCCAAGCAAACTGGGCCCTTCTGGTGCTGACTCCTGTGTGGGTGGGTTTGTGTATGTTCTAGGACCCTGTGGGTCTCTCCAACGAACTCTCCTGTGAGGCTGGGAGTGTCTCCTGGCACCTCAACCACCACAGGTGTTTTCAATCGGTCTTTTGAGGCTTTATTTTCCCGAGCTGGAGCCCTGGGTTGTGCAGTCTATCTTGCTCCCTAGTTTTGCCTGGTTTACCTGTGCACGAATGTGGGATTGCCTGTTTCTGCCAGCCACCTTGTGTGCTGCTCCCCTCCACAATCCACCACCTCGCTGGGTCTGCCCACTGCTGCCTTGCGTGCCCACTGGGTCTGCCAGCCACCGCTTTTTTGTCTCAACCCCTCTCCATCCAGCCACCCAACTCTGCCACTCCTACTGGTCTGGGTGAATGTGTCTATTTTAACTCCTTGGTTGTTGGACTTCCATACAGTTCAATTTTCTGTCAGTTCTGGTTGTTTTTTTGTTTCTATATTTTTGCTGTCCTTATTTTGGTTGTTTGGGGAGGCACAGTGTGTCTACCTATGCCTCTATCTTGGCCAGAAGTCCCCTTCATTTCTGAATGGATCTTTTTTATGCTGCTTCTCAGCATAAAAAATTCACTAAATTCCTTGAGCATCCTTATGAACAGTGTCTTGAACTCTGCATCTATTAGATTGTTTATGTCAACTTCATTTAGCTCTTTTTCTTTCTGGAGTTTTGATCTGTTCTTTTGTTTGGGCCATGTTTCTTTGTCTCCTTGTTTTGGCAGCCACTGTGTGTTTGTTTCTATGTATTAGATAGAGCTTCTATGACTCCCCGTCTTGGTAGTGTGGCATAATGTAGTAGGTATTCTGTAGGGTCCAGTGGCACAGCCTAAGCTATCACCCAAATAGGTACTTGAGGTGTGCCCTTTGTGTGAGCTGAGTACATCCTCCTCTTGTAGTTGCTTTGGTTGCTGTTGGCAGGTCTATGTGAGGGATTTACCCAGGTCAGTTGTAAAATTGGCTGTGACCACTGACCACCAACGTCAATCCTCTGTGGAGGATCAGCTATGCAGGGACAGGGTGACAGTGCTGTGACGTGGTCTGTAGTTGTCAAGAGAGTGCACTGGCTCTGGGGTATCTTGGGTGGTGTAGGCCAATGTCAGCCCCCACAAGTGTTTTGCCTGGGGTCACCCTGCCTCAGCTATAAAGCAATCTGAGATAGCTGCTACTTGTTCTGGCCTTGGAGATTCCCAGGAAAAGCCATGCTGTCAATCTAGGCTGACTGCTGCTAGTGCCATGCCTGGGGCCAATGAATAATAGGTATGGAGGTTGGAAGCTCACTGAGGCCAGTTTTTCCTTGTTTGAAAGGATTTAGAAAGTTCTGAAGCATGCGTCAAGACCAGCCATTCATATGGAAAAGGTACTGTTAACAACTGTAAGTTGGGCAGGATGGAGCCTCAGGGCATCTCCAGGTTTATGGAGTCTCAGATATGGCACCCCCTGCCAGCTCTGTGGCTCTGCCCACCTTTCAGTCTGGGAGAAGGCTATCCCCCAGCTCTCACCTGGATGCCAGCCTCTCCAGTTCCTCCCTGTATGCCACTAGTGCCTTTCAAGCTGCTATCCTGGTGCTGGAGCTCAGAGGGAGTAAGTCTCATAAGTTCATGTGTGGGTTCTTTAAAAGGATCTTATTGGGATTCCAGAAGTTTCTTCCACTGATTCAATCACTGCTGGTTTTTATAGCCAGAAGCTATGGGGACCTATCTTCCTGGCACTGGTACCCTG
>PVIA01010474.1:0-51479 GCA_004024845.1 Tonatia bakeri
CAGCGCCTCTCGACCCCACCTCGCAGGCCTCCCGACTCCGCCGCTCCTTACCGGTCTGGATGTACTGGAGCCCGACTTCTGTTCAATTAATTTCCCTCTGTTCTGGTTGTTAATTGTTTCTTGATCTTTGTTGTTTTCAGTCTTGGTTGTGCGAGGAAGCACAGTGCGACTGCCTATGCCTCCATCTTGGCCGGAACTCGCAAATGCTTAAGATTTATAGCCCCATTTCCTCCACCATCACCCTCATTCTTCACTACTATTCTAGTCAACTTATTCTCCAGGTCCTTGCTGATATGATCACAATATTATCCTTCTTGACATGTAGCTATTTAAATTTTATCCATCTTTCAGAGTTGATTTTAAGGTCCCTCCTCCACTTTTTGCACATCAGCTTATATTTAATTCTAGCCTAAATTTCTAAGGTACTTCCAGTCAGTTTACTTAGCTATCCCAATTGTTTCCTCAACCAGACTACATGCCTTCTTAGGTCACGGAAAATGTCAAATATTGTACTTCTAGTCAGTTCCCACCCCACTGCCTTCCCCAAATGCCGGTCTTATAAAAGGCCAGTCTTATAAAATACTGATGTGTGTCATATTAAGTGTCATTCAGTGATAAATAGGCAAAATGGATTATTAGGCTTCAAAAGCAAATTGTATCTAATTCAATAGCTATTCATTTATTATCCTAATTTACACTGCAACTTATATGCTTAATCTTTTACCAGATTATTTAGTCAATATGCCAACTACAGTAGGTATGAGGGAGACAGGGTAGTGTGACATATGACTGCTCTCCTCAAAAGGTTGAAAATCTTACTTTGGACATGCTTGAAACAATTTGACAATACAGCAATATATGGTAAGGTGTTAAAGACTATGATAATTAATTAAAATACTATATAACCACTAAAACCTGGTAGACCTTTTTCTATTTTTTTTTACAGTTGCAATACAATATTAAAAAGCTTCAGGAGTATCACATAATAATAAAACATTCATGTATCTTACAAGTAGCCATGTCACTATTAAAATTATTCTATTATTGACTATATTCCTTATGCTGTACATGCTATAAGATGCTTGTGACTTATTTTATAACTAAAAGTTTCTATGTCTTAATCTCCTTTACCCTTTTCACCCATCCCCCACCAACCTCCCGAGGCAGGTGTCAGTCCATCAGTTCGTTCTCTGTGAGTCTGTTTTGATTTGTTTGTACTATTTGTTTAGATTCCAAATGAAAATGAAATCATTCAAAATTTGTGTTTCTCTGTCTGCCTTATTTCACTAAGCCGAATACTCTCTAGATCCATCCATATTGTCTCAAATGGTGAGATTTCATTCTTATTTATGGCCAAGTAATATGCCATTGTTTAAATGTACCACATCTTTTTTATGCATTCATCTATTAGTGGATACCTAAGTTGCTTCCATATCTTGGCTATTGTAAATAATAATGAGATGAACACAGAGGTGCATATATCTTTTCAAATTAGTGTTTTCATTTTCTTTGGATAAATACCCAGAAATGGAATTCCTGGGTTGTATGGCAGATCCATTTGTAATTTTTTGAGGTTACTTCATACTGTTTTCCACAGACACTGGACCAATTTAAAATCCCACCAACAGCACAAGAGGGGTCTCTTTTCTCCACAACCTCTCCAACACTTGTTATTTGTTGACTTTTTGATAACAGCCATTCTGACAGAGGTGAGGTAATATCTCACTGTGGTTTTGATTTGCATATTCCTGATGATTAGTGATGTTGAGAATATTGTCATGTATCTACTGGGATCTGCATATCTTCTTTGGAGACATATCTATAAATAGATATTTCTGCTCATCTGCTCATCTTTTAATCAGATTTTTTTGATGTTGCCATGTATCAGTTCTTTATATATTGTGGATATAAACCCCTTATAATATACACCATTTGCAAATATTTTCTCCCATTAAGTTGCCTTTTCATCTTGTTGACGGTTTCCCTTGGCGTGTAAAAGTTTTTTTAGTTTGCTATAATCCCATTTGATTATTTTTGCTTTTGTTACTCTTGCCTGGAAGACATATCTCCCCCTAAAATATTGCTCAGACCAACGTCAAAGAGTTTACTACCTATGTTTTTCTTCTAGGCACTTTATGGTTTCAAAGGAGAGCTGCCATTTGCCTTTTTATCTAGTAACTTTAAAATAAATCAGAACACCCAAATCCTAATTCTTACTGTAAACAGCTAGCCAAACACAAGTTTTAAAATAATAAACATGAATTATTGAAATCCTATTTTCACCTGTCACCTCCTCAAATTTAAATTAAAATTTTCTAAATACTACTGATTTTATATTAGTATATTTTAAAAAAAAATAATACTACTTACCATAAGTACACCATATGACCACCAATCAGCACTCTGGGAATGACCTCTCCTATTTACTACTTCAGGAGCCATATACTCCACTGTACCACAAAATGAGTAGGCCTTCTTTTCTTGATCTACTGATTCCTTGCTGAGTCCAAAATCTGTAACAACAATTTACATAAAAATATATCTGAAGATCTTCAGAAAACAGAAAATACCAAAAGAAACAAAATTATGTACTTAAACCTTAAAATTATTCATGGATGGTCTACAATTACCATTAAGAAAGCTGTGATACCAATAATAGAAAATAGCTTGTATTTAATAATGATACTCTTTAAGAGCATTTAAAGATTGCTCAGTTAATTCTCATCTGAAAATATGTTTTCATGTCTATACTAGAGTAACATTCAACAATTTTGAGTCAACAATTAAATCAAAGTGGTCATAAAGGTCTAAGTTTTTAAAATATACCAAAACAAAAGAGATAGTAACTTATACTTTTAAAAATATTGAACAAGCTTATTTTGATTTAGCTTTGGTGAGTTTCCATTTTTGTTTAAGGCCTTCAAAAAGCTAAAGGTATGAACATATAAAAATGAATCTTATTTTATATACTAGCAATGAAAATTTAGAAATTGAAATTTTAAAAGTACCATTTACAATAACACCAAAAATACCCTTGAAATCCATAAGTATAAATATACAAAGTATATGGAAGACATGCTGAAAACTAGGAACACTGATGAAATAAATGGATCTTAGTAAATGGAGAGACACATTGTGTGTATGGTTTGGAAAATTTGGTGTTGTGAAAGGTGTCAATTCCTCACAAACTGATCTAAAGATTCAATTAAACTTTAATAAAATTCCCAGCAAGTTTTTTATAGATAAGCTGAATAAAATAAATAAAATTTATATAAAAAGGCAAAAGCAATATAATACCCAAAACAATTTAGAAAAAGAAGAAAATAATTGAAGAACTTATACTACCTGACTTCAATACTAATTATAAACCTACAGTAATCAAGAGAATGTGATATTGAAGAAAAGGTAGACATATACACACAAATAAATAAACAGATAGTCAATTCTGCTATAATGTTTGTTTTAAAAACACAATTTTTCTAATGCAATTGATATATTAGGAAACAACTTGAGGATAACATGAATTTGAATATTAAATTTTATGTTGGCTTATGTTCAATTTGTCTGTAAGAAGCACTAGATGAAACACCAGAAAACTGCACCTAGCTGAACCAAGGCCAGTAGAAATTCATACATTCACACACCTTAAACATCTACCAATGATTTCAGCTCACCATGTGTGTTATGAGCCACTCTTGTCCACCTGTAGTGTTATACTTTCCTCCCAACTCCAAATAATCTACCTTCCACCTCTTCACAATAACTTAAAAACTGCAACCTTTCTGACAGTAATTCTACAAGCAAATTTAAGAATTTTTCAAGGTGAGGTACCATATTTATTGCAGTATTTATATACTCTTAATAATTTAGAGTATATAAAACAATTATACCATTTTTATCAGTTTCCTGTCTTGCTCTGTGTCAATGGTTATATAGTTACCACTAAACTCCTAAGCCATATTCAACATAAGTCCCATGCTTTTTATTATGCAATACTGCATAATGCAACGATTTTCAAGATCAAATGTGTTGTATAATAATAGAACTGGCTATATATTGTCATTTGATTTCTGACAAAGACCTAAAAGCAATTCCATGAAGAAAGGTCAGTCATTTTAACAAATGGTGCCAGAACAACAGGATATTGACATAAAAATCTATATCTATACTATAAATAAACATTAAATCAATATGAATCATAGAACTAAATGTAAAATGTAAAACCTAAAATTGTAAAATTGCCAAATAAATATAGGAGACTATATTTGTGATTTTGGATTTGGCAAGGATTTCTTAGATATAACATCAAAACTACAACCCCTAAAATAGAAGTGTTGGTAACTGAGCTTTATCAAAATCAAAAACTTCTTTTCAAAAGATACCATAAAAAATGCAAAAGAGGCTATAGTCTGAAAGAAAGCATTTGCAAATCAGATATCTGATAAAGGACTTATATTCAGAGTAAAAGCGAAGGAACAGGAATAGAGGGACACTGGTGGGGTGGACTGTGGGAGTGGGGGGATGGGGTAGGGGTGAGCAATGGGGGAAAAGGCAGGGCAACTGTAACTGAACAACAATAAAAATAAATAAATAAATAAATAAATAAATAAATAAATAAATAAATTTCTAGCCCAAATTTTGTTAGATTTGTTTATAACTGTTTTTGTCTCTTGCAACTATGTACATGTCAATTTTTAAAGATTAAATTTTTCCACTAACATAAACAAACACTCATAATTGAATAATAAGAAAACAATACAATTTTTTTAAAAGATTTTATTTATTTATTTTTAGAGAGGGAGGGAGAGAGAGAGAGGGAGAAACATTAATGTGCGGTTGCTGGGAGACATGGCCTGCAACCTAGGCATGTGCCCTGACTGGGAATCGAACCTGCGATGCCTGGTTCGCAGCCCGAGCTCAATCCACTGAGCTACACCAGCCAGGGCACAATTTTTTTTAAATGGGAGAAAGATCTGAACAGACACTTCTCCAAAGAAATAAATACATGAAAAGATGCTCAATGTCATTAGCTATCAAGGGAAATGCAAATTAAAACCACAATGAGATACTATACTATAGTCCATTAGTAGAGCTAAAATAAAAAATGCTGTCAGTACCAATAATGGTGAGGGTGCAGAGCAAACGGAGCTCTCATACATTGCTGGTGGGTATGCAAAATGGCACAGCCACATTAGAAGACATTTTGGACTTTTCTCATTAAGTGAAACATGCACTTACCACATGACTAAGCAACCCCACTCCTTTGGTATTTACTCAAGTGAAATAAAAGTTTATGTTCATATAAAACCTGTACATGAATATTTATGGTGGCTTTATTCTTCACTGCTGAATTAAACAGGGAACAACCCAAATGCCCCTTAATTAGGGACTAGATAAATAAATCATGGTACCATTATAAAATAGGATATTACTCAGCAATTAAAAAAAACAAACATTGGTACATGCAACAATATAGATGAATCTCAAATGTACTATCCTAAATAAATGAAGCCAGACTCAAAAAGACTATATATGTACTTTAAGCCTATACTAAATGTGGAAAAAGCAGAACCACAGGGCCAGAGAGCAAATTAGTGGTTGTCTATGGATAAAGGGAGGACTGACTAACAGTGGGAAAATTTGGGGTGGGGTGTGGTGGAACTTTTAAATCTTCATATTGGTGGTAGTTTTAAGACTGTATACATTTGTCCAAACTTGCAAAACAAACTATACATGAACGACTAATTTTTCTTAAACTTTATATATTCAAACTATTAAAAACTTACTGCAGTTATATGAAGTACTACACAGATACTGTTTACCCTTCACTCAGTTTCCCCCACGGCAACATCTTACAAAAACTATATGACAACATCACAATCACAGTATTGACAATGATGCTGTCAAGATACAGAATAAATCAAGCACCATAAAAATCTAAAGGATAACTTTTACTCTATATAAATTATACCTTAATTCTATAAATAAAGAAAGCTATAAACCCTGTATTATTTTTAAATAAAATACCAACATTAATACTTCAATTTAGAGACCATAGAAACTGATTTTCTCATCATGCTCAATATTTTAATTTCAAAATCTCTTATCCTTGTATAATAACATTGTATTATGATTTTCAGCATATTTAAAAAATATTTTTAATGTTCTACTATGTTCTTTTTTTATTGTTTTTCAAGTAAAGTTATCTCCATTTTCCTCCCACCATCCCCCCCACCCTGCTGCATATCCCATTTCAAAAGTAAATGTAATAAAAGCTATTCTTTAAGGTCAGTTCACCTGAATATAACAACCTTGTAGAGAAGAACGTTGGCATCTTTGACATTCCAGTGACAAGTAGAAAGGGAAGAGAATTTTCTTATCCACAATTAGTTTTCAGAAATTTATGACACTTTGTAGAGGTCCTTTGCTGGACTATTTCTGACAAAATGATATTTAACACTAGAATTGGCTCAGTAATGAACTGAACATTTATTTTACATTAAAGATTAGCTACAGGATTTAAAAAGACATATGTTAATCAGTGGTTTTTCCAAGTTACTAATTTAAAATAAAAAGAAAATGTAGAAATCAGCTATATAAAGCTTTTTGGGGGGGTTGGGGACCATATATTTGCGTAACCATAGATCACTCTTTTATGAGACTTTAAAATGTTAAAAGCATTCCCAGAACACAATATTTTAATGAGTATTTGCTATTACTAAAAGTAATCTCAGTGATTAATTTGCAGATAATCATAAAATTACTTAAAATTATTTTCTTATGTATATGTTTAGTCATATTAAGTAATATTAAATAGTTTTTAAACAGACTAGTGGTGGGTGCTACAGAAAAGACATAAAGATGATATAAATACTACACTAGCAAATATGCAGATATTTTGGGGGTATACACTCTCATTCTACCAATCTTCTGGTATATAATCATAATCTCAGTATGAGGTAAATCAAGGTCAAAGCACAGTCATACCAAGGTACTTTCCTATAGTCCACTGCCATTCAGAGCAACCTATTAAACATTATGTTCATTCTTGAGTCTGGAGTAATTTTAAAGTGGACTTATAAAAATGAAGGTATTGCCCTCTCCTAAGATTATTATGGGGAAACACAGAATGAGGGTGAAGACCATGCCCAGATGAGACATTCCTATATCACTACAGCCCACTGCTAAAAATGACAAATAGTAATTAATCTAGTACTTTTGACTACAGTATATAAGATAGAAGGAAGAAATGAGATAGAGAAAGAAGGAATGAAGGAGGGAAAAAGACACAGAAAGTAAGTAAGAAAGAAAAAAAAGGGAAAGAGAAAGACAGAAAGAAAGAATGGAAAATTGAAGAACCAAAAATTAAAAGGATTTTTAAAATACCTGCTGTGAATGGTCACATGTTAACCAATCATACTGGACTGTTTAGATATTAAATCTGTAAGTTTATTATTCATTATAAAACCCTGAATCAGGTTATGATCATAAAACAGTATAAGTTATCTATATATTTATTATTGGAGCCATTTTAAAGAATGAATATATATGTATATACATTTCTCAAGATGGCTGCAGACTTGGTGGAAACTACACTCAGGTCCTCCCAGCACCAAACTATATTTACAGGTGAATTACAGAGCAACCAACCTGAATGACCAACGGAAGGACAGCTGAACAAGAGTATTACATCCAAGGAGTTACAAAAAAAGCCTCACAGAGACTAGTGAGAAGAACAGAGACACAGAAAGGGCTGGCCCCTGCACCCACATGTGGCAGCTGAGAAGTGGGAGGGATAGCTCAGCAGCAAAAGTCCACCCTCCCCCCATCCCCCGCCAGAAGAAGGAGGTCTCAACCCCATGCTGGGAACTACACCCCAGAGCATCAGGGCCAGGAAGTGGAGCCTGCATAGCATTTGGCACTGAAAAATCAGCAGGGATTCTGTCTGCTGGGAAGAGGAGCGAGTCTGCCAACATCCCAGGTGCCCTCCTAAAAGGCTGACACACACTCTGGAAAACTCACCCAGGGCTCTGGTAGAGGGAAGATAACTCAGGGCACACAGAAGTCTTAAGGAGAATATATGGGTGGCATGGCTCTGAAGAGAAATCTGGAGGGTCAGCTACTGAGGTCCCTGTTCTGAGTCCCCATCACATACCACCTTAGATGCCACCTTTCCAGGGTCAAACAATCCTATTTTCACAGCATCAGCCTGGGGAGTGCAGTAACCCAATCCTCCAAATACTGGTGATAGCACCCTGCTGGGTTTGAGTGCAGCAGAAAAGACTGGTGGCTACACCCAAGACAAACCTCTGGTGTACTCCTTCTCTGGAGAAACTATAGACTGAGATAGATATTGAACTGCGAGACTTTGGACTAGGCGCCAGTCTTCACCCCTCCTGCAGGTTTGTTTTGTCCTATCTTCCCAAGTCCAGGTGGCCACACCCTGCTGAGCTCAGTTCCCCTGGGGTAGAGGCAGAGGAACGGCTGGTAAGACTGAGACATTTGTAGCACTTCTCCCTCAGAGGCTCCAGTCTGGGGCTCAAGTGGGCATGGCTAGGGAGCTGGAGGAGGCATGGAGCTTGCCCCCAGCCTACGGGCTTGGCTAGTACCAACCGCAATGGGCGAGATGGACAAATTCCTAGAAATATACAATCTTCCAAAACTGAATCAGGATAATAAAAAAAATCTGAATATACCAATTACAACTAATGACTGAAGCAGTAATATATTAAAAAATAAAAAAAACAGGAAATGAAAGTCATGGACCAGATGGCTTCACAGGTGAATTTTACAAACATTCCAAAAAATTCAAAGGAGGGAAGACTTCCAAGCTCATTTTACGAGGCTAGCATTATGCTAATTCCAAAGTCACATAAAGCTACTACAAAGAAAATTACAGGTTAATATCCCTATGAACATATATGCTAAAATCCTTAGCAAAATATTAGCAAACCAGATCCAGCAATACATTAAAAACATAATATGTCATGATCACATGGGATTTATTCTGGGGATGCATGTTACAATTTTCAGTAACCAATAAATGCCATATACAAACAAAATTAAGAATAAAATTTACATGACCTTATCAATAGATGGAGAAAGATTTGCTAAAACCTAGCACCAATTTATGATAAAAGTTCTCTGCAAAGTGAGAATAGAGGGAACAAACCTCAATGTAATAAAGGCTGTATATGACAAACCTACATCTATCATCATACTTAATGAGCAAAAACTAAAAATGTTTCTTTTAAGATAGGGAACAAGACAGGGATATCTGCTTTCACCACTCTTATTCAACATAGTATTGGAAGTCCTAGCCACAGCAATCAGACAAGGGGAAAAAAAGGCATCCAAATTGGAAAGGAACAAGTAAAACAGTCGTTACTTGCAGATGACGTGATACTGTATATAGAGAACCCTGAAAATTCCACCGAAAGACTACTAGAACTGATAAATAAATTCAGTTAAGTAGCAGGATACAAAGAATAAACTCAAAATGGATTAAAGACTTAAATGTAACTTGTGAAACTATAAAAATCCTGGAAGAAACATAAACAGTATAATCTCAGACATTTCTTGTAGCAATATTTTTACCAATATATCTCCTCAGACCAGTGAAACAAAAGAAAAAATAAACAAAAGGTAATACATTAAACTAAAAATCTTTCTGACAGCAAAAGAAACCATCAACAAAACAAAAAGGGAATCCACTGCATGGGAGAACGTATTTGCCAGTGATACATCTGACGGAGAGTTAATATACAAAATATATAAAGAACTTATAAAACTCAACACTAAAGGGAAAAAAAATCCAATTTAAAAAATGGGCAATAGGTCTAAATAGACACTTTTCCAAAGTTGAGATAGAGATGTACAATGGACATACGAAAAAATGCTGAATGTCACTCACTAATCATTAGGGAGATGTGATTAAAACCACAATGAGAAGTGAGATCTCTCACACCTGTCAGAATGCCTACCATCAATAAATCAACAGACAATAAGTGCTGATGAGGATGTGGAGAAATAGAAATCTTTGTGTGCTGTTAGTGGGGATGGAGACTGATATAGCCACTGAGGAAAACAGTACAGAGTTCTACCAAAAAAATTGGAACTCCCTTTTTTTTTAACCCTTAACCAAGGATATGCTTATTGATTTGAGAGAGAGAGAGAGAGAGAGAGAATGGTCACCTCCCATACTCTCCCAGACCTGAGATCGAACCAGCAACCTAGGAATGTGGCCTGACTGGGAATCAAACCCACAACCTTTTAGTGTATGGGGTGACTCTCCAACCACCTAAGTCGCCAGGCCACAGTTGGAACCGCCTTTTGACCCAGAGATTCCACTTCTGGGAATATATCCAAATAAAGCCCAAACACTAATTCAAAAGAATATATGTACCCCTAGTTCACTGCAGTGTTATTTATCATAGCCAAGATCTGGAAACAGTCCAGGTGCCCATAAGCAGATGAGTAGATAAGAAAGCTGTGATACCTTTACACAATAGGATACTTGGGTGTAAAAAAGAATGAAATCTTACCTTTTGTGACAGCATGGATAGACCTGGAGATTATTAAGCTAAGTGAAATAAGCCAGTCAGAGAAAAACAAATACCATATGATTTCACCCATGTGGAATCTATTGAACCAAATAAACTGATGAACAAAATAGAAACAGAGGCATGGATGCATGGAACAGAGTGACAGCTGTCAGAGGGGAGAGGGACTGGAAAATGGGTGAAAAAAGATGAAGGAATTATGCAATGCACATACACACAACAGTGTGATCATAGCCAGGGTGAAAGTGGGGGTAGGGGTCGGTAGAGGTGGGCAAATGTGGAGGAAATGAGGACAGAAAGAGACTTTGCTTTTGGCAAAGAGCACACAATGCAGTGTGCAGATGATGTTTTGCTGATTTATATACTTGAAACCTGTATGGTTTTCTCAATCAGTGTTACCCCAATAAAATCAATAAAAATATATATATTACATTTTCTTCCTGTTACGAGCCTTGTGTCCCTTGCTTATAAATTAACACTGATTCTCACTACTCTTTCCTCCTCATCTAGTTTAAGTCTAAAAGCTATAAAAGCAGAATTCACCCACTTAACCTTACTGTAGAAGAGAGATACAGGTATATGAGTTATTCTACTCTGTTTGCACCTTCCTTCCTCATAACTGACAAACAGGTATGATTTAGTTTAAAAAAATGAAAAACATTAAATTCTAATTAGCTTTGCAACTAAAGTTCAATTGCTATAAAATAAAAATTATATATTGAGTAAAAATGTCAAAGCTCTAATGTTTCCATATTTTCCCCTTCAATCCTTTCAAATTTATTTTGCTTCCTTTATATATGAATAAGGGAATGAGGCTATGAGTCAGTAAGATTCACTAAACTTTATCTCAGCTTTATCAGATTTCCTTGAGTTTTCAAGTTAACAGCTTCATATTTTATCTTTACAGTGAAGCAGTATCCTTAGGAATTTTAAAGCAACTTACCTTTAAAGTGAACTAGTCCACAATTCTCTGTAAAACCACATCTTAATTTTATCTGCTTTAACATTGTGTTAATTAATTACATAATTTTCTATCTATTTAAAACATAAGTAATCTTTTGAGATTGGCTCAGTCAGCAAAATGCCCTGAGTTCATCCAAGTTGCTGTACATATCAAGAATCCTTTCCTTTTTATAAGTGGGTAGTGGTATTCTATTGCATGGATGTACCACAGTTTGTTCATTCATTCACTCTTTAAAGCACATTTGGGACAAGTCTTGGGCTATTACAAATAGAGCTGCTATGAAAATTTATGTATGGGTTTTTGTGTGCACATAGGTTTTGTTTCTCTAGGGCAAATGCCCAGATGTGTGACTACTGTATGATGCTATTTATATAATACTCTCAAAATAACAAAATTAGAGATGTAGAACCAATAAGAGGTTTCCAGAAGTTAGGGAAAAGGTAGGGAGTGAGTGACAATAAATGCACAGCACAAGACAGTTCTTTTGTGCTTGCAGGACAGTTTTGGTCATTGATTGTAATGGTAGTATTTGCATCTATATATGTGATGAAGTGTCACAGAATTATACACAAAGACAAACAAAAAACCCCAAATGTTTGCAAAAAAACAGTAAAATTCAAGTAAAGTATATAGTCCAATTATTTGGACCAATTTCCTGGGTTTGATAATGCAGTGTGGTTTTGTAAGATGTCACCACTTAGGGAAGCTGGGTAATAGATACATAGGAACTCTCAATACTATTTTTGTAACTTATTGTAAATCTATAATTATTTCAAAATAAGGTTTTTTAAAATGATATAATAAGGATAGTTTATACCTAAGAGACCTATGAGAACTAGCACAGTATATAAACCCTCAATATTAAAAATAAAGTAAAATAAAACATGATTTTGCAAATAAAGAAGAAAATGAACCTTTGATTGTAAACACTTGGTTTAAAATTCAACAATCCACTGTATTTCAAATGTGATAACTACTTATGATAATATTTCAGTCTACACTAAAACTAAGATGATGTGTTTTTACTTAGAAAGCCAAATGTCATTTCTGAATTAGGACAGCAACTTTATTGTACAATTTTTGGTATTATAATTAGGACATATTGAAAGCTATCTTATCTTTTCAATGAAATTTAGTTCAAAAAAGATATGAACAAAATGCAAATTAAATAAAAAAAGAGAAAAAAGAAAACAGGCTTAGATATATATATAATAAAATAATAAAAATATAAAATAAACTTACGGTAGAATAAGGAAATTTGCATACCTGTTAACTTGATATGTCCTATTTCATCGAGCAGAATGCTGTAAATCAAAATTCATATTCAAGAAGATGGAATAAAATAGTTTACATCAAATCTTACATAAAAACCATCACAAAGTTAAAATAGGTCAGTATTTATTTGAAATACTAAAAAAATAAATTTAAAAGCAATAAGTATCTTGTGAAGATTAATTTTTATAAGTTTCATATAATTGTAGAATTCATATATATTTTCATATAATCTTTAAAATAAAAGACAATGGAGAAAAAAGTTTTTATATAACACTGGTAAGAGGGATATATAAGAGAATATAACTGTACTTTTCAGGCTTCAGGTCTCTATACACAATTCCTAATCGGTGCAGATGATCCAAAGCAAGGGCTAGTTCTGCGAGGTAGAATTTCACGTCTTCCTCTGTAAACAGAACCTAAAATAAAATAATAATTTACCATTTGATTGTTTTTTCAATGTTGAATTTTTAAAAACTTACTTCTTTACAAACCAAAAGACAAATCTAGCAAAAAAAGAAAATATGAGTAGATAGATGAAATTAACCCATTTAAAAATCCTTCTCTTCAATATTAACTATTTTAATGTTAAACTTCCTAAAACATATTATGTAGTTTGTACATCTTCTTACACTGAAAACACTGTACAGGATTTACTCTTTCTCTTAATGGCATAGTGTCATAATATGATTATAAATTTTAGTACTCTACTACAGTACAGTGATACCTGCAAGATCTTTGAAGTATATAGGATATTGTGGTTTAGCACTGACAATTCCACTATTTCTACAATTTTTTCTTTCATTGTCTATTACATCTCAGAAATATCTCTGAGCAGCTCTATTAAGTCAAAGCTTCTAGTATACCAACACAAGGTATTCAATTAGAAACTCATATTAAACACGGTCATAAAGCAAATCTCTGACCTCGGGGGTAGCTCCAGGCCTCTTCTGCTAGTAAATTAGATAAGTTTAAAGGTAATGTATTCCTCAGTCTTTTGTGCTTGAGAATACAGCTGATATGGTGAAGGGAAAAGAGCAACTAGACTTGGAATCAGAATTAATAAATGTTTGATATGTCACTTAGACCGCTGGACTTCAGTTTCTAAAGCTGATAAACAGGAGTAATGTCTGCTATATCTATCTAAGAAGGTTGTTGTGTCGAAGTAGTTTATGTGGGAAAAAAACTTCACATGTTGTAAAATGCTATGTGTGCAACCATGAGGTATTATTACAGATTTATGTCCATATTCTTTCATAAGTGTTAATGTACACACAAAATTTGGCACTACTAAACCATTAGATGTAATTTTTAAATTTATCAAGGGCTTCCAATTTGCAAAACAAATAACTTGTCTAGAAATTGGTTATTTTCATTAAAGGAATTTGCAGATTATTAGGAAAGGGTAAAACTTGAATGAAATATCATAAAGATTTTATAACTGACTTGCCCATTTAGCGTTATGGTCACTGAAGTACACAATGCAGACTCAGGTTACTAGTAAATTTGCAGAGAAGGAGCAGTGAAATATAAATTTTGATACTTCTGTTTTTAAAAATGATTTACAGAAAATGACTGTTCATCATCTAAGTTTCAAGAGCATTTAATATAATGCTAAAACACTGAAAACACTGTATCAAGCATGAAAACATCATTTTCACTTGATATTTTATTAAGAATAAAAATATTTGTTACTTATTTAACTTCTGAGGAAAGCTAATAAAATGTTCATTGAAACCTAACACATAAGAAAAACCTAAGCAAAAATCTTTCAAACTCTAAATTAAAGAAACTATGCCTAGGTTACAGTTTATGGCAAGCATATTATCTTGTCATAAATGTGTCTCTGTGGAAAGCCTCATGATGCATGTATGTAAGAAACTTACTAAGTAGAAGTCATGTGCCAGTCACTTTACATTTATTAGGTTATTACAGTCCTCCAAACAATGCTATAAGGTAAATATCATCATCACTTTACATTCAGTGATGAAACTAATCTGCCCAGAATAAAAGAGCAGGCCCAGGATTTGAACTCAGGAATACTTCTCCCTAAGAACTACTTCTTCCCCATAAGCGGCTTCTACCATATGTTATGTCACAACTTTTTTTTAAGTTTTATGTTTACTACCATTAATGTTTTCCTATTCACTAATCATTCTATCATAAATGACCCTGAAAATGAAATTAACCTAAGACCCTAGTACCCTGGGATAAGCATTGATATTTTTTTGCTGTCTTATCCCCAAATCATGTATGTAAGTATGTATGTATGTATACATGTGTGTATGAGTATATGTGTGTCTTAACACATTTGAGATGGAACTATTATGTACACATATATGGATATATAAATGTGTGTATATACATATACATATATACATACACACACCAATAGTTTTTTGTACTCCTTTCCCCCTACTTATTATATCATAATCATTGTCCCATATCTTTAAAACTTATAAAGAAGTTTCAATAGTGTTATAATATCAACACACTGATTTACCACAATTTACGTAAATTTAGGTTATATTCAGTTTTTCATTATTTAAAATAATTATCCAATATGCACACATATTTTTCAATATGCATTTATGTATTCAATTATTCAATATGCATTTATATTTATGATTATGTCTCCAGTATGGGTTCCTGAGAAATAAAACAAGAAATACTGGGTCAAGGAGACTAAATTATCCAAGATTCTTGATAAATAAAACAAAATTATTTTCCAAAAAGGTTACAATAATTCCCACTCGCATTAGCAGCTTATAAAAGCATTTTCCTTACCACATCCATAATAGCACTGAAGATTGCCCTTTTTAAAATCTTTTCAAATGTGAATTTTAAAAATGACATCAATTGTTTTAATTTACATTTTTATTGTTAAGCTATACATTTTCTTCACATTAGTGGATTATTGTTTTAATGAATTATCAGTAATGTTTTTGCATATCTTCCAGTATTGAATTAAATGCTTTTCCAATTAGTGCAAGGCTTTTAAATACTAAAAATGTCAGTTCTCCATTATATATTATTTGTTAGTATTTTACCCAAATTTGTGATGGTTTTTGATGTTCAATAATTCACAGTTTTATGTAATCAGTTATATATCATTTCTCTGTAATTTCCTTCATTACTTTAATGATTAAAAAGACCTCCATTCAATGGTCTACTATACATTCAGCTACATTTGCTTTTAGGATAATTATTTCCCCAGACTTAACATTTTAACAAAAGTCAATTTATTTTTGGGTACAGATGACTATTTAAAATGATTTTTTTTGTGTGTAATAGTGTCAACAAAAATAAAGTAAAAATAAATAAATAAAATGATATTTCTGCAATATCGAACCAATTTCTCATATACATGTTTACTGAACAGTCAATCTCTTTGCCATTAACTTCTGATTCTTTATCTAGCTTAATAACATATGGTAAGTCATATATACCAGAATATTCCTGGGCTACATAGTATGTGTCTACTCTTCTGTTGATACTATGATTTGCTTATAACAGAAGCTTTATAAAGTTTAAAACAAAAGGCAGAGCAAGAAAAGAGTATTCTTTATTTTTAAAATGTCTTAGTTCTTTTCATTTGTTTACTTCTCCAGAAAAGCTGGCAAAATCATTCTGTCAATTTCAAACAAATAAAAATTCCTATTGGGAATCTGTTTGGAATTTCTTAAGCCTATAAACTAAAGAGCTGGCAACATTACCATTATCAGTCACTTATCCCAATACATTTTCTTTATATTAGCAAAGTAGGGCATAAACTAAGACTTTTGTATGTTTGTGTACATGTGTATTTTGGACAAGAGAAATTTAAGGAGATACTGTTCACTATAAAATACACATGAGGCACATTATAAAATTCTTTAACATGTAAAACATGTAATTTTTAAAAAGTCTTTTTCTAAGGCATAAATAATACGTCCTTATTTTGGATGATACAACAGTTGTCTGAATACACAAGTGAAGTATAACCAATAAACAACTTATTAATAAGCTGTCTATAGAGGTAACCATTAAATCATTTTTCAAAGCCTGTTCAATGAATATACTAATTTATTGTCTTTTGGGAAATGCATTTAAAATGCTTGCTCTTACCTAATATTCCAGACTTAGGAATCAAAACTTACTGACTGCATCTCTGTGCTAGTATGGGTTTAGATAGTCCCACATCGAGAATGGAGGTCTGAAGAGTTTAAAAGAAAATTAGAAATGACTACAAGGATTCTCAAACACATTATTGATAGTTCTACACTCTAACTAAAGAGTTCATGAATAGTAGAGCCTTGTTATAACTGTTTGTCCCTCTATGTCTTGGGACCAGCTTTTAACAAGGTCCTTTAAAGACCCTCCTTGGAAGGGGGCCCTAGACAGAGGCTAACACAAACTGAATTCTGTTCTATAGTAAACAATATACCAAGATCACAGTCTATGTGCATGCATGGCATGGTCTGCACTAGAGGGAGACATATATAAACCAGAGATCTTAGCCACTTAACACAGGGTAGCATCCCAGAAGCACACTTCTTTTAAAACAGCAAGTTCCAAAGTTCTGGGAATCAACAGTAGCTCTCCCGCACTCAACAGTTTAATTTTGCAAGTGAGATGTTGAACCACATTCACACAATTAAAGTGCTACCCCCAAACTACCACTTTAAAACAAAATGAAGTAGACAAGGACAGGATTTACTTTCCCACCTGAAACCAGTAAAGAACAGGAAAAAATATATGAAATGACGCTTTTTGAGACATTAAACATCAGGCAACAAAAGGACAGTGAATACTAACAGATGGGAAACAAATGAGATAAGCCCTACATCTATGCTAGCTTACTACCTGGAAAGACTTTGTTTCAAGCAGCAGTGCAGGCAGGGGTGAGACATAATTTGCATATGACATGACATTGTGCATAGAGAACCCTAAAAATTCCCCCAAGGAACTACTAGAATGGATAAAAAATGAATTCTATTAAGTAGCAGGACATAAAATAAGTATCCAGAAATCAGTTTTTTTATACACCAATAATGAACTGTCAGAAAGACAAATTAAGAAAACGATCCCATTTACAATTGCATCAAAAAATAAAATACCTAGTAAATGATTAAAAGAAGAATGTAAAATACCCGTACTCACAAAATTGTAAGACACCGAAGAAAGATATTGAAGTAGATACAAATAAGTGGAAGCATACACCACATTTATAGAAAGGAATAATATGCATTATAAGAATGTCCATATAACTGAAAGCAACCGAGAGATTTAACATAATTCCTATCAAGATACCAATGGTTTATTTCACATAGCTAGATAAAATCTTCCAAAAATTGATATGGAACCACAAAACAGCCTGAATAGCCACAGCAATCTTGAAAAAGAAAAATGAAGTTGGGAAAATCATGCTACCTGCTATTAACTGCACTATGAGGCTATAGTAATAAAAATAGCATGGTACTGGCATAAAAAAGGAGATATAGATCAAAGGAACAGAATAGAGAGACCAGAAATAAACCACACCTTTATGGTCAATTAATATTTTAGAAAAGAGACAAAAACATACAATGCGGTAAAGATAGTCTATTCAATAAATGGGGTTGGGAAAATTGGACAAATTCTTGCAAAAAAATTGAAACTAGACCACCTTCTTACACCATACACAGTATAAACTCAAAGTGTATTAAAGACTGAAATGTTAGACTGAATACCATAAAAGTCCTAGAAGAAAACAGGTAGCAAAATCTCAGACATTTCTGGAAGATATATTTGTTATTATTTTCTTGGTCAATGGAAACAAAATAAAAAATACAGAAATGGGATTACATCAAACCAAAAAGTTTTTGCACAGCAAAGGATACCATTAACAAAATTAAAAGAAAACCCACTGAATGGGAGAACATATTTGCCAATGATACACCTTATAGGAAATTAATTTCCAAAATATATTTAAAAACTTATACAACTCAACACCAAGAAAACAAACAATCCAATTAAAATATCTACACAGGACCTGTATAGACACTTCTCCAAAGAGGACATACAGATGGCCAATAGACATATAAAACAATGTTCAACATCACTAATCATCAGAGAAATGCATATTAAAACCACAATGAGATATCATCTCACACCTGTCAGAATAGCCACCATCAATAAATAAACAAGTGCTGGAGAGGATGTGGAGAAAAGGGAACCCTAATGCACTGTTGGTGGGACTGCAGACTGGTACAGCCTCTACAAAAACCAGTATGGAGTTATCTCAAAAAAATAAAAATTGAATTGCCTTACATCCCAGAGATTCTACTTCGTGAATATTAATCTGAAGAAACCTGAAACATTAATTTGAAAGAATACATGCATGCCTATATTCAGTGCAGTGTAATTTATAATAGCCAAGATTTGAAAGCAGCCCAAGTGTCCATCAGCAGATGAGTGGATAAAACAACTGTGGTACATTTACAAAATGGAGTACTGCTTGACCATAAAAAAGAAGGAAATTTTAGGTCCAGCATGGATGGACCTAAAGAGCAGTAAGCTAAGTGAAATGAGCCAATCAGAAAAAAGGCAAGTACCAGATGATTTCATTTATATGTGAACTCTAATAAACAAAATAAACTAACAAAATAGAAACAGACTCAAAGATGGAGAACAGACTGATAGATGTTAGAGGGGAGGGAGGTTGGGGGGGCTTGGTGAAAAGGCTGAGGGGATTAAGCCCCCCCCCAAAAAAAACACTCATAGACAGACAACAGCATAGTAATTACCAGACAGAAAGGGGGTAGGAGGAAGTTGAGGATGGTAAAGAGGGGATAAATGGTGATGGACAGAGACCTGACGTGGGGTGGTGAACAGCCAGTGCAATACACAGATGATATATTATAGAACTGTACACCTGAAACTTACATAAATTTATTAACCCATGTCACACCAATAAATTTAATTAAAAATATGTAATTAGCATAAAGAAAGATGAATAGGTAAAGTGTCTATAAATACGAGGTCTGTCCAGAGAAAGTCCAGCCATTGTTAATATAATGAGAATGGTTTGTGTGACATCTATGTAACCTGGCAGTAAAGAGAGTGAACTGGAATGTTCATGTGTGAACAATGGTGACTACACTGTACCAGTCAGTGTAGGTAGTAGACATTGTTGAGTGAGTATGTGTACTGTGTGGCTGTGGCATTCAAAATGACTGAGCAAGTAGAGCAACTAATCTGCAACAAATTTGCGTTAAGCTTAAGCATTCCTCCACAGAAATTATTGAGATGATTCAAAAGGCCATAGCTATGGGCAACTGGTGATTGGCAGCTTTGTCACGACAACGTAACCACTCAAGCATCACTTCTCATGTAGAGTTTTTTTGTGAAACATCAAATCACCCAGATGACTTAGCCCACCTTCAGCCCAGACTTGGCTCCTACAACTTCTGGCTTTTCCCGAAATTAAAATCACCTTTGAAAGGGAAGAGATTTCAGACCATTAATGAGATCCAGGAAAATATGGCGGGGCAGCTGATGGCAATTGGGAGAACTGTGTGAGGTGCCAGGGCTGCTACTTTGAAGGGGACTGAGGTATCATTGTCCTTTGTACAATGTTTCTGGTATCGTGTGTCTTCTTTTTTTTTTTTTTAAAGATTTTATTTATTTATTTTTAGAGAGGGAAGGTAGAGGGGGGGGGGGGGAGGGAGAGAGAGAGAGAGAGAGAGAGAGAGAGAGAGAGAGAGAGAAACATCAATGTGCGGTTGCTGGAGGACATGGCCTGCAACCTAGGCATGTGCCCTGACTGGGAATCGAACCTGCGATGCCTGGTTCGCAGCCCGCGCTCAATCCACTGAGCTATGCCAGCCAGGGCTCGTGTGTCTTCTTTAATAAATGTCTCTATTTTTCATAGTATACACCTGGATACCTTCTGGACAGACCTTGTGTACCTTCATATTTTAGTCAATTGATTTTCAACAAAAATCCAAGGTAATTCAGTGAAGAAAGCACAGTTTTTTCCAAAGATGATGGTAGAACAATAAATATCTATATACATGGTGGGCAAAAGTAAGTTCACAGTTGTAAGTATGCAAAACAAAGTTTATTCTTGTAGTATTATTTATTAATTATTGTTATTTTCCACACAAGTAACTGTAAACCTACTTTTGCTCCACCTTGTATAAAAAAAGCACTTCAGCTACAGCACATACATATCACCAATACAAAAATGAATTCAAATGGTATTTATAAACTAAATGTAAAACCAAAAACTATAAAAGAGGAGGAAATCTTTGTAACACGGTATTAGGCAAGTATTCTTTAAACAGGACATCAAAACATAATTCATTAAGAAAAACATATATTCATAGCCTTTGAACACAGACAATAGTGTGGTGAAGGCCAGAGGAGGGGAGTGGAGGCTCGGTGGAAGAGGACAAAAGGGAGAAAAACAGGGGACATCTGTAATGGTGTCAACAACAACAACAACAAACCGTAAAGGAGGAAAAGTCCAGGAAGTGGGAATGAAAGTGAATTAGGGGCTAAGGGGGACATTCACATTTTCTTACGTGCATATTTGTATTAAAGTTTTTAAAAAAAACCCATAAATCAGACTTCATCAAAATTAAGAACTGCTTTCAGAAAGACACTGTTAAAGAGCATAAAAAGACAAACCATGGACCAGTGGAAGATACTGGCAAACAACATATATCATGAAGGAGTTACCACCCAAAATATATGAAGACTCTCAAAACTTAGTAAGGAACAAACCAATAAAAAATGGGCCAAAGACTTAAACAGACTTCTTATCAAAGAGGATACACAAATGTCAAATACGTGCACAGAGAGATGCTCAACATCGTTCATCTTTAGGATAATAAAATTCAAAACCACAAGGTACTGGCACACACTTATGAGATGGCCATAATTAAAACAAGACTGACCACACCAAATGGTGACCACACTCATAATGCTGCTGGTAGGAATGTAAAAATTATATAACCACTTTGGAAATCAGTTTACCAGTGTCTTTAAAATAAGTTAAAGCATACATCTACTATATAACCCACTCATGATTGGGAAGAAAGAAGGATGAATAAGTAGAACATGGAGGATATTTAGGACAGTGAAACTACTCTATATGATGCTATAATGATAGATACATGTCATTAAACATCCTTTCAAACCCACAAAATGTATAACACCAAAAATAAAACCTAATGTAAACTGTGAAAATATATTTATACACATACATATATTTACAAATTTATTTATATATAAATATAAGGGAAGGGTCATCAAGGAACATGTATAAAGGACCCATGGACAAAGCCAAAAGGGGAATAGGATTAAGGGTGAGAGGTAGGGGTGGGTTGGGCAGGGAAGAGTGGGGGTGGGAAAATGGAAACAACTGTACTTGAATGATAAATTTTTTAAAATATATATAACCTAGTCATTATACTCTAGATATTTAACCATAAAAATGAAAACATATGTCCATACAATCATTTGTATGTGACTATTTATAGCAGCTTTATTAGTAATATCCAAAAACTGCAAATAAGTCAAATATCGCTAAACACTTGAATGAATAAACAAGCCGTAATGTATCCATACAGTGGAATATTACTAAGGAATAAAAAATGAACAAACTATTGGTACATGTAACAACATACATGAATCTCAAAATAATTATGCTGAGTGAAATAAGTCAGACAAAAAATACATACTATAGGATTCCATTTATATAATGTCCTAGAAAATACAAACCAAACAGAAAAGCTTTATCATGAGGCACAAGAAAACTGTTGGGATGATGGATAAGCTAATTATTTTGATTGTGATGATGGTTTCATAGGTATATACAAAGGTGAAAATTTATGAAAGTGTGTGCTTTAATACACACAGTTTGTTGTGTGTCAATTAAACCACCATAAAACTGTTTTAAACATAAATAATTTAAATAGTACTCCCAGAGGCATTTTGGTAGCTTGTGTAGCCAAAGATCTAGGCTTGTACTTATGCTTCATCCAGTTATTTAATTGATCTTGTGCCTAAGAGAATAATGTGTAGCACACTGAGATGATCTAAATAACAGGCACAGAAAATGCCATTAATTAGCATATGCACTAAATACTATCCAATGAAACAAACAGAATAATTATCATTTACACTTCTATAGGAAAAAACAAAAGTAATTTTTTTCAGCTTTGCTTTAAGACAATGTAGTAAAGATTAACAAACAGATACCTCTTTGGATAATCTTGTGAAGACATCTCCTCCCCTGAGAAAATCCAATATTAAATACAGCTTCCCTTCAGTCTGAAAGGCTAATCATAAAATAGAATGTAGTAACAAAACAATCTTAAAGTCTTAAAAAGCTTAGTACACTTTTAAGTTAGGATATATGTTCAGAATTGTATTCCTAAACACGATATGGCAATTAAGCATTTACTCATATGGTCTATTATTGGATAACATTATGTCAAAATTAAATCTGCTGTTAAAATAGCTATAAAACCTTTCCCAGAATATAATCAACTTTGGATGTGGCTTTACACAAAAACTTCTACCACCCTCAATTTTCTTGATTTATTGAACATCATGTTATACTGCTATGCCTGAACTCTGCATCCCTACCTATTGAAAATGTAGTAACTCTTTCAAACTCAGCCAAAATGCTGCCTCCTTCCTTTATCTATTAAACTTTCCACTACTAACCATGTACTATTTTTCACATTTCCCTACAGCATCCTTACCCTCTTCCCCATCATTGTTACTAGCTACTACTTTTGAGAACTCACTGTACTTTATTTATGTTTTTCTTATGGTACTCACTCCATTTGATTTGTACAATTTGTTCCATGTCTGTATTCTGTATAATTATACATTTCTTAAGAGCAGAGATTGTGCCCTGGCTGGTGTAGCTCAGTGGATTGAGTGCTGGGCTGTGAACCAAAGCACTGCTAGTTTGGTTCCCAGTCAGGGCACATGCCTGGGTTGCAGGCCAGGTCTCCAGTGGGGGCCACGTGAGAGGCAACCACACATTGATGTTTCTCTCCCTCTCTTTTTCCCTCCCTTCCCCTCTCTCTAAAAAAATAAAATAAAGTTAAAAAAAAGAGATTACATACCATAATGCAATTTGACAATAAATGGATGATTTACTTCCACCAGTATATCCCTCTCCATCTTTGTCCGAACTCTGTCTCGAACTAAAAATTACAGAGGGTTAGAATATATTATTATATATAATTTCCATAGAGATCCTATAAAAATTCATCACACGAAAAATAAAAATATAAAATATAACTTTATAAGTACCTAAATTTGAAGTCTATATATTCCTTAACAGTAATTACCATACTCTCAGAAAGCCAATAAATTGGTTTACAACTCAGGTTAAAGTGACATAAACAGGTATATGACTAATATGTGTTTATTATTTATTAATTTCTAATTGTTCAAATGAGTTTAGTAATTAAAACTGTATACAGTGCTATTTTTTATCAGAGACTACAAGATGGTATATAAAAAGTGTATGCAGGCAGTTGAGCAGTCAATAGGTAATACCCACACAGATGGAACAGAAAAAAATAAAGGAATATCACTTAACAAAATAAATTCATATTAAATAAAATGTGTCAATTTTTATAGCATTAAATTTTTATCAAGGTATACTCTCACTAAATTAAGACATATCAACCCTAGAAATAGCAATTCCTACCTACAAAACTAATGATTACTAACTGAAAAAAAAACTAAGACAAGAAAAGTCAAGAACCATATAATTTTAATTATATGTGGGATATAAAACTGAGCAACAAATGAATGAAGAAGAAATGCAAACAAAAACTTACAGACACAGACAACAGTATGGTGGTTACCAGACGGAAGGAGGTAGAAGGGTAGTAAAGAGTAAAGGGGTCAAATATATGATGATGGAAGAAGATCTGACTTTGGGTGATGTCTCATGGAATTGTACACTTGAAACCTATACAATTTTATTAACCAATAACAACCCAATAAATTTAATTTAAAAAAGAAAATTAAATCGACTGAACCTGCATAAGCAATACACAGCATATATCTTAAAATACGCTTTACCAAGTTCTATTTTAATAAGCTTTCTAATTTTCTACCTTTTAAAGAAGCTTTTTTTAACACCTTCATTGCATAGAGCTGCCCAGCATCAGGACCAGTCTTCTTTCTAACAAGAAAAACCTAATAGGAGAATTTTTAAAAAGTAAGATTTACGTTCAAGTCATTTTTTGCTGTACAAGTATTAATACACACATATGTCCTTATATTTTTTAATTTCATAAAGATATATACCTTTCCCTATAAATTATATACTCTTAGTTAATACCTTCTCATTTTTATTAATTTATTAAACCATACTTTCATACATACTATTTTTAAAAAATTAAATATATGATATGGTCATGGACTATGAGAAGTTTTTGATGTAAAAAATAAATGACATAAAAAATAATTCAAGCTAAAGGAGCTCCGTTTTATTAACTTGATACAGAGAAACCATTGTAGTGACTGTTAATTTGATATCATGATTTCTACTTCCTTATTGGTCCATTCTAGAAGTTACCACCAGGCATTTTAATTTCTAATAATAAATCAGGTACAATTCGTATGAATCTGCTTGGTAAAAAGAATCATGATGAGCCCTGGCTGGTATAACTCAGTGGATTGAGCACTGGCTGGCAAACCAAAGAGTCACTGGTTCGATTCCCAGTCAGGGCACATGCCTGGCTTGCAGGTCAGGTACCTAGTAGGGGGCACTCAAGAGGCAACCACACATTGATGTTTCTCTCCCTCTCTTTCTCCCTACCTTCCCCTCTCTAAAAATAAATAAATAAAATATTTAAAAAAAAGAATCATGATGACAAATTAGCTCAACAAACAAATGAAAGTTAAACTCTTAAAAGTTGCAAATCAAGCTTAAATAATATTATGGCTCATGGAAAGCTAAGTTTTTAAAAGCCTGTTATAAAGATAAATATGAATAGACTGCAGTTTTATAAGAGTTATCAGTAAAATGGTGTTCTAAAAAATAATTGGTATAACCTGTTCACTGCTTCAACATGCCTCCCCAACTCTAGCAACTTCTTTTTAAATCCTCACCTGAGGACATGATTATTGATTTTAGAGAGAAAGGAAGCAGGGGAGGAAGAGAGAAATGGAGATAAAGAAATTTCGATGGAAGAGAGAAATATTGATTGGTTGCTTCTCATAAGCACCTTAACTGGGAACCAAACTCACAACCTTTCAGTTTACAGGACAATGCTCTAGCCAAATGAGCCACACCAGCCAGGGCTCCAATTCTAGCAAGTTCTATTCATGTGTTGCGATCATTCACAGACTAGAGAAGTAACTGTTTATTTGTTCATCACATGATTTTTTTTGAGGTATTAAGGGTGAACTTTCCTAGCAAAAAAAAAAAACATGTATTACTCAGCTCTTTTCCTGATGATCAACTACAGAAGTTGCATGGCTTCAAATTACTATATCTAAACACATATCTATCCTGATCAGAGAGGTTTATTTTCACTCATTCTAATCCAATTATTGGAAACTGTCCACAACAAAAATAAGTGAGTTATTCCAATATACATTTCTCTTGGTGATATAGACTTTTATACTTTCTTTAAATATATTTTATTGATTATGCTATTACAGTTGCCCTGTATACTCCCTCCTATCCACATTCCCCCCTCTTAGTTCATGTCCATGGGTTGCACATATAAGTTTTTTGGCTGCTCAATATACTTTTCCTACACTATTCTTAACTCCCCCATCTACTTTGTACCTACCAATTATGCTACTTACTCCCTGTACCTTTTCCCCCATCCCCCACCCCTCCCATCCCAGCTGATAAACCTCCATGTGATCTCCATTTCTGTGATTCTGTTCTTGTTCTAGTTGTTTGCTTAGTTCACTTTTGTTTTTACATTCAGTTGTTGATAGTTGTGAGTTTATCATGTTACTGTTCATAGTTTTATCTTCTTTTTCTTAGATAAGTCTCTTTAACATTTCATATATTAGGACATGGTAATGATGAACTCCTTTAACTTGACCTTGTCTGGGAAGCACTTTATCTACCCTTCCATTCTAAATGAAAGCTTTGCTGGATAGAGCAATCTTGGATGTAGGTCCTTGCCTTTAATGAATTGGAATACTTCTTTCCAAGCCCCTTCTTGCCTGCAAGGTCTCTTTTGAGAAATCAGTTGGGTCTGATGGGAACTCCTTTGTAGGTTACTGTCTCCTTATCTCTTGCTGCTTCCAGGATTCTTTCATTTTTACCTTGGCTAATGTAATTATGATGTGACACTCTCTGAGCGTCCTTGGACTTCCTGGAAGTCTATTGCCTTTGCTAGATTGGGGAAGTTCTCCTTCATTTTGTTTTCAAATAAGTTTTCAATTTCTTGCTCTTCCTCTTCTCCTTCTGGCACCCCTATGATTCAGATGTTGAAACATTTAAAGGTGTCCTGGAGGTTCCTAAGCCTCTCCTCATGTTTTCTGAATTCTTGTTTCTTCCTTCTTTTCTGTTTGATTGTTTCTTTCTTCCTTTTGGCCCACACTGTTGATTTGAGTCCCAGTTTCTTTCCTTTCACTGTTGGTTCCCTGTACATTTCCCTTTATTTCACTTTTCATAGCCTTCACTTTTCCTCTATTTTATGACCATACTCAGCCAATTTTGTGAGCATCCTGATTGCCAGTGTTTTGAACTGTGCATCTGATAGGTCGGCTGTCTCTTCATCACTTAGTTGTATTTATTCTGGAGCTGTGATCTATTCTTTCATTTGGGCCATTTTTTTTTCCTCAGTGTATTTGTTGAATAGTAAGGGCCAGAGCCTTAGGTGTTCACCAGGGCAGGGCAACCCACATGGCTGCTTTGTGATGCTGTATGTCAGGGAGCGATCTGAGAGGGAACAATGCCACTTGCTCAGCTCTCAGCTGACTTTCAGTCACTTCCTCTGCTACCCACAAGCAAATTGGGCCCTTCTGGTGCTGATTCCCAGATGGGTGGTTTTGTGTACATTCTAGGACCCTGTGGGTCTCTCCAACAAACTCTCCTGTGAGGCTGGGAGTTTCTCCTGCCACTGCAACCCCCACAGGTTTTTTCAGTCAGAGGTTTTGAGGCTTTGTTTCCCTGTGCTAGAATGCTGGGTTTTGTGGTCTGTGTTTTTCCCCAGTTGTTCCTCCTGGTTTATCTGCATGCAAATGTGTGAATGCCAGCTACGTCAGCTTCAGTCTTGCCCAGTCCTCCATCTGCCACCTTGCCATGAGTCCTCTCCACCCTGGCTGCCTATCTCTACCCCTCCTACCAGTCTGGATGAATGTTTCTTCTTTAATTCCTTAGTTGTGAGGCTTCTATATGGTTCGATTTTCTGGCAGTTCTTGTTGTTTTTTATTTTCAAATTGGTTGTTGTCCTTCTTTTGGTTGTATGAGGAGGGAAGTGTGTCTACCTCCACCTCCACCTTGTCTAGAAGTCAACTTTTGTATTTTCCATTAAGAATTACTCAGCCCTGGCTGGTGTAGCTCAGTGGATTGAGCACGGGCTGCGAACCAAAGCATCACAGGTTCGATTCCCAGTCAGGGCACATGCCTGGGTTGCAGGCCATGGCCTCCAGCAACCGCACATTGATGTTTCTCTCTCTCTCTCTTTCTCCCTCCCTTCCCTCTCTAAAAAATAAATAAAATCTTAAAAAAAAGAATTACTCAGTGTTTGTGGAAGACAATCGAAAAAACACCCAGCTTTAACAATGATTAAAGACAAAGTACCAACTATAAGAAATTTTAACATATACGCATGCTTTTTTCAGCTAGTTTTTGATAATGAATCAATTACTTAACAGAAGGGTTTAGTATTCTCAAAAATTCATTTTAAGTCCTGTACTTAAAGTTTTTACTATCACGAAAGCCAAAAAATTGTATAATCCAAGGATGTTAAAATGTATGCTTTGTTTACATATGCCTTAGCATGTGAAATACAAGGAAGGCTAGTGTTACAATTTCAAACAGGTATTCATGTGTTTTATTTCACTGTATTTTAGGTTCTTCTGAATTGGTGTTTCAGAATTCCTAGGGTATAATCCCAGCAGTGGCATTGCTGGGTCAAAAGGCAGTTCCATTTTTAGTTTTCTGAAGAAATTCTATACTGTATTCCACAGCAGCTACACCAGTCTACATTCCCACCAACAGTTCACTAGGGTTCCCTTTTCTCCACATCCTTGCCAGCACTTGTTGTTTGTTGATTTGGTTATGATGGCCATTCTGACTGGTGTGAAGTGGTATCTCATTGTGCTTTTCATTTGCATCTCTCTGATGGCTAGTGATGCTGAGCATCTTTTTGGATGTTTCTGGGCCCTCTGTTTGTCCTCCTTGGAAAAGTGTCTGTTCTGGTCCTTTGCCCATTTTTTAATTGGGTTGTTTGTCTTCCTGGAGTGGAATCGTGTGAGTTCTTTACATATTTTGGAGATGAAACCCATGACCAAGGTATAATTTGCAAATATATTTTTCCATACAGTTGGTTCCATTTTCATTTTGCTGATATTTTCTTTAGCCATGCATATAAGCTTTTTATTGATGGAGCACCCCCCATCTGTGATTGTGTTTTAAAATAATTAATGTAAGTTGTTTGGTATACTACTTTTCAATCCACACAACATAAATGATAATAGCATTATACTTAGTGCATTTAGTACAGAATTTTATATTCATCTTTCATGATGATAATGCATGCTTCCTTAAAGTACAATTTTACAAATGATTACAGTAGAGTTTTCCCCTATTAAATGGACTATAAAGATATTTAATGCTTCAATGCTTTCTATAGGCTAAAATTCCTTTTACTGTGTTTTAACAATGAACTTTTGCATAAAAAGTTAAATAAGGCTACAGCCCAAAATTTCTTGGAATTGCTCCTACACTTTTCTGATTCACAGCCTTGGCCAAATTCCTAAATAGGTTCAGCATATACCAAGTCACACCCACACAATGCCTACACAAATGATGTAATACTGACAAGCAAGCATGTTCACATGCTGGGAAGAAGAAAAGCTAAAGCTACCTTCTTAATATTTCTTTGGTTGATGAATTGCATAAAGATCACTATTCTGTACTTTAGTATTTGGAATTTTACAAAGGCTTCTATGATATACTTGTTAAAGCACAGACAAAGCTAAGTGTTTCCTGAATTTAAGGACTACATTGACAACTTGTCAGAATGTTGCTATATTTAAAGTGAAAATATTATTGAACACATTTCATTGTATTATACTGTATCCTCCTTATAAAGAAGACCCATGAGAAAAACTTCTCTGGTCTGTTTGATCTCCTTGTATATTGAAGGTACTGTCAAATAATCATACAGTTAAACATATCAGCTTCTTTATAATGGCTGCCAAAAATTTTAAATCTTCATTTTTGTCCTACTTCCATAAGACATATAGGCCCTTATGCCATGCATTTGTGAACAACAGAGTATATTTCTGGCTTCATCTAATCTTTCCTGGTCTAATTTTTCTGCCTCCATCATCTTCTCCAGTTATTTTATTTTATTTACCATTTATCTATAAAAGTGTTAAATGCTTTCAGAAACAAAGGCGGATATAAATAAATATACATGTAAATAAATATATACAATTACTTTTAGTGGCTTGAAATATCTGCCTGGTATGATTTTATTTAAATTGGTATTTAAGCACCTATATATTTGGGATAAGAAAGAACTTTATCTGTATTCTAAAATTAATATTACAGAAATATAATGTAAACAGTTAAATGAATATTACATTTTTAAAACCTTTTTAAAGTAAAGGTGTTCAGAATACACACACCTACTCTACAGGTCAATTCTATAAGCATTCCCAACACACACAATCTTTTAAAAGCTCCTTCTAGTTTTAGCCTCCCCAGGACAACTATTCAAGTCCTATCTCCTTGTCTTCCTGTGTCTCCTGTACCAATTCATTGTTGAACTACAATCCACTTTAATTTGTCCTTTTTGTGTCCTGGAAATTTTTCTCTATACTTTAACTGTTATATCAATACCATACAGACATTGGGCTACTTTAAGACAATTAATGTCTATTTTATATTCACCAATACTGCTTTAGCAACTGTTTGGCATGCACTGGGTATTCTATAAGTATCTTTGTTTTAAAATGCTTCAGAGCATAATAAAGCACCACTACTCCACTGGTTTATTCCTTCCCTTTGAAATGAAATCTCAGCCACCGTAAAATTAGTAGTTTCTCCTTCTCTTTCTCCCTTAAATTGTTGTTGTTACATGGACATGAACAACAATATGGGGATTGACTTAGGGAGGAGAGAGAGGGGGGCTGGTTGGAGGTGGGGAAAGGCAGAAAAAGCAGGAACAACTGTAATAGCATAAACAATAAAAATAAGTAATTAAAAAAACTGTTTTTGTTGACATTTTCCTAAAGGCTGTTACTGTGTGTGTGCAATGATTTTCATGTATTAGATGTTAGGTGCACAAAAGTCAGGAAGCAGACCTACATTCTTCTTTTTCAAAAATCACAAGCCATTGAGCACTTAATAAACAATTTTAATAACAAGTGTCACAGATAATGTTTCTCAATTTTGCTTTCTCCCATGAAATATAAGCTTCTTGAAAGGAAGGAGGTTCACATAGTAATTATTACTCAGTATCTACCCTTGCTATACTTTATACACATACTGCTCTAGGAGATGATAGATGAATTCATGCATTTATACATGAATTGATACATACATTCTGACTTCTGTGATAGAGCTAAGGAACATAGATGAAATCACCAGGAGAGAACGAGCTGTGATCATGTTAGCATGTAAACAGGGAAACAACTTTTTTTTTTTTTTTACCGAAACCAAACTACCTTGATTTAGACAACTAATAAATAGCCTGCTATATTTTGTTCTAGAGAAATACATGAGCTCAGGGGATTGGAAAACTTTGTTATAAAGAAGTATAAATAAATGGGACCAAAAATACAACAGAAATAAAATGAGTAAAATTAGGAAATTATCTTTGTGCATATCCTTTGATAAGTATAGAAACTGCACAATTAACAGAATCCTATCTATGTGTACACTTTTTTTGCTAAGTGTTTAGAAGAGAAACAAATGTGGGAAAAAGCATTCATTACCTTTCCAAAGGATCCCTGACCAAGAACCTTGAGCAACTCAAACTGTGCAGGGTCTGCTTTCTCATATCCTTCCTTAACATGATGAGTAATGGGAATTTCTTTAACAACTCCTTCATCCTGTAAAAATAAAATTCAAAGAATACTCATATCCAGTTGCAGCTTATGATAAGCTTAGAGGCAGAAGACATACCAGAAACACATAATTTAATATCTAATTCCTTCAATCTAGCACAGACTTTTACAGGTACTGTTATCCCCATTTCCCTGTTTCCTAACAAACACACACTACCACCAACATCCTTATTTTATAATTTCATGCAAATAAAATGAAGTAAAATCTATGCTTCAGTCTTTCTTTCCAACGAGTTATAAGAAAAACATAAAGAATGAAGAGTCATAAGATCCTCACTGCAATATAACTTATGAGGTGAATGCAGAGAAAGTCAAAAGATAAATAAAACTTTGTAAACTGTAGAGCATGGCAAATAAGTGCGAACCTTGAGATTTCTTTTAATAGTATTCTCTAAACTCTTTTAAGTGATAAATATTTAAATGTCCAATTACCCACATCATTGAAAAAAAAAACTTGACTTAGACACACAATCTGCAAAGCCCAAACAACGCTATTTTTATTAAAACATTGTATATAAGTTATGTGCCAGATTTCCTAATACTTGGTTGAGGCAGAAAGGAAACCACCCAGGGCATGTTTCTTCTCTTGGATGTGCAGCACTCTCCTCCTCCGTGAAGACTACACTCAAGCAAGGTGCAATGCTTGTCACTAGAGAAGCACAATAGCTAGGATAAAAAAAAAGACTTCACCTGTATTACATATCACAAAATAAGAGCTGAGACAAATTATCCAACCTTCTCACTATACAGAGTAGAAAACTGATATCTAGGGTTTTAAGTTCACATGACTGTTTTACCACAATGCCTAGAAGTCTTGATAGCTTTCCATTACACAGGATGTTCCAAAAATAACACAATAATTAATAAAAAAATAAAACAAGAATAAAGTCTGTGATTCATGTAAGCAAAACTGTAAACGTACTTTTGCCATACCCTATGCTATATCATTGTGGGCTGGATGGCAAGAATGTTCTCAATAAATTTACCCTTTATTTAATGGACTAACCAATGGTGACTCTGGCCAAAGTGAGCAAGAGCATAGTCCCAAGTAAGCTAGGCTTTATGATACCTAAAATAACTTCCATTTTACACAGGTAGTCAGACATGCACTCTCTCAAGAGGGGTATCTAGGCATAGAAATGTTATCTTTACTTAATAGGAACCACTAATCAGTCAGACATGGAGAACCAACTCTAAAACAATAATTGTGGATGTTTTCATACGTGAATATAGCATTTCACGGGACCCTTTTAAGTAGCTATGAGACTAATTTTCACCTTTTTTAAAGTCAAGAACTTTTTATGATTTTATCTTTTATTTCTTCTTTGACCCAGTCATTTTTTAGTAGTATGTTGTTTCATCTTCACATATCTGTGGGGAGAGGGGGTTACTTCTCTTTGCTGTTCATTTCTAATTACAAAGCATTGTGTTCAGAAAATATACTTGGTATGATTTCAAACTTCTTTTATTTTATTGTTCACACTATTACAGATGTCCCCCATTTTCTCAAACTTTGACCCCCTCCACCCAGTCCCTGCTTCCCCTGCGGCCTTTACCTCATCGTTTGGGCTATGCATATATGCATATGTTCTACGGTTAATCTCTTCCAGTCCCCAACCCCTCACCTGTCTGAGTTTATTTTGTTCATTATATTCCACATATAAGTTAAATCATATAGTACTTGTCTTTTTCTGACTGGCTTATTTCGCTTAGCATAATAATCTCCAGGTCCATTCATGTCGTTTCAAAGTATAAGAGTTCTTTCTTTTTTACAACTGTGTAGTATTCCATTATGTAAATGTACCATGAATTTTTTATCCATTCACCTACTGATGGGCACTTGGGTTGTTTCCAGATCTTGGCTATTAACAGATAATGCTGCTATGAACATTAGGGGTGCATATATTCTTTCTGATTGGTGTTGTGGGATTTTTAGGATATATTTCCAGAAGTGGGATAACTGTGTCAAACAGCAATTCCATTTTTAGTTTTTTGAGGAAACTCCATACTGCTTTCCATAGCAGCTGCACCACTTTGCATTCTCACCAGCACTGTATGAGGGTTGCCTTTTCTCCACAACCTTGCCAGCACTTATTTGTTGATTTATTGATGAAAGCCATTCTGACATGTGTGAGATGATACCTTGTTGTGGTTTTAATTTTTATTTCTCTGATGGCTAGTGACACTGAACATTTTTTAATGCACTTCTTAAATTTTGAAACTAGTTTTGTGACCCAACTCATGGTCTATCCTAGAAATGTTCCATGTACAGTGGAAAAGAATGTATAACCTGATATTCTGGAATGAAGACTGTGTAAATGTCAATTATGTCCACTTGGCCTAATTGTGTCATTAAAGGTCAATATTTCTTCATTGATTCTATGTCTGAATGATCTATCTATCGCTATCAATGGAGTATTTAGGTCCCCTAAAATGACTGAGTTTTAATCAGCTTCTCCATTTAGTTCTGTTAGTAGTTGCTTCATATATTTCAGTGCTCCCTGACTGGATGCATATCTATTAAGAAGTGTCATGTCTTTTTAATGTACTGCTTCCTTTATTATTATAAAATGCCAATCTTTGTCTCCTTTTACCTTTGTTATCTTGAAATTCATTTTGTCAGATGTAAGCATGGCTACACCTACATTTCTGTAGATGCCATTTGCTTGTAGAATC
Organism: Tonatia bakeri; assembly: GCA_004024845.1. Classification (NCBI taxonomy): domain Eukaryota; kingdom Metazoa; phylum Chordata; class Mammalia; order Chiroptera; family Phyllostomidae; genus Tonatia; species Tonatia bakeri. The sequence goes on from PVIA01010474.1 coordinate 34,756, forward strand.
ATTTTCTACCCTTTTACTTTGAGGCTATATTTGTCTTTTCAGCTCAGATGTGTCTCCTGAAGGCAGCATATGGTTGGATTTTGTTTTTTGATCCAGTCTGTTACTCTGTGCCTTTTTCATCAGTGAATTCAATCCATTTACATTTACGGTGATTACTGACATATGAAGACTTCCTAAAGCCATTTTATCATATATTTTCTGATAGCTCTGTGCCTCCATTGGTTCTTTTCATTGTTTCTATCTGTTGTTTTTGTTTGGTGGTATTCCATATTTTCCATGTTTCTTTTTTTAAAACATATGTGTCTCAATTTTGGTTTTTTTTTTTTTGTGTGTAGTTACAATTAGTTTTACGAAAAAGAGTTTCATATATATATATATAGTAATCCTCTTACTTTTGAATGCATCTCATCACTATCCTCCTTTGCAAATTCAAAATTAATAAAACAGAGAACAAGTTATTTGAAAAGATTAATATATTTGACAAACCCCTGGTGAGACTCACTTAAAAAAAGAGAGAAAAGGTCCCTTACCTCTGTCCCTTTTATATTTTGGTTGTCATATATTATTCCTTTTTACACTGTGATATTTTTGGTGATCTTACTTGTATTTTTGTGACATTTTGGTCTTTGTTTCAGGTAGAATAACCCCCCTTGAGTATTTCCCGCAGAGGAGGACATCTGGTGATAAATTCCCTCAGCTTCTCTATGCCTGGAAAAAGTCTTTATTTCTCCCTCATAACCAAAGAGTATCTTTCGGGATATATTATTCTTGGCTGGTAATTTCTCTCTTTTAGTAGTTTGAATATTTGGTTCCACTCTGTTCTGGCTTGTAGAGCTTCTGCTGAGAAGACTGATGATAATCTAATGGCCTTTCCTTTATAGGTTATTTTCTTCTTTATAGAAACAAATTAGAATAACAACACACATATCAAAAGTTTAGGGATGTAGCAAAAGCAGTAATAAGAAAGTTTTTGTCACTGCAGGCCTATCTCCAGAAACAAGAAAAATCTCAAGTAAACAAACTAACATTATATCTTAATGAACTAGAAAAGAAAAACAAAAGAAGCCCAAAGTCAGTAGAAGAAAGGAAACAATAAAAATTGGAGTAGAATTAAATGAAATAAAGAATGAAAATACTATACAGAAATTAATAAAACAGAGAACAAGTTCTTTGAAAAGATTAATATATTTGACAAACCCCTGGTGAGACTCACTTAAAAAAAGAGAGAAAAGGTTCATATAAATAATCAGAAATGAAAGAGGAGCAGTTACCACAGATATCACAGACATAACAAAGAATCATGCTAGAATACTATGAAAAACTGTATGTCACCAAATTCAATAAACTAGAAGAAATACATAAGTTCATAGAAATATATATCCTTCCTAGACTGAATCATGAAGAATTAGAAAATCTAAATAGACTGATCAATGGTGAGGAAATTGGAACAACCATCAAAACTTCCTAAAAAGTTAAAGTCCACGACCAGGTGGCTTCACTAGTGAATTCTATAAAACATTTGAAGATTAGACACTTATCCTTCTCAAACTCTTCCAATAAACTAAAGAAAAGGAAATACTCCCTAACACATATAATGAGATATTATTATGTCTCAACCCTGATACCATAACCTAGAAAGGATCACACACACACACACACACACACACACACACACACACACACACACACACTCAATGAAAGTGACAGACCAGTATCTTCTTATGAATGCAGATGCAAAAATCCTAAACAAAATACTAGCAAATCACATACAATAATACACTAAAAAATTAATACATCATGATCAAGTGAGGTCCATTCCTGGGGCACAAGTATGGTTCAACATATGCAATTAGATCAGTGTAACAGACCACTTTAATAAAATAATGAGAAAAACAATATGATCATATCATTAGATGCAGTAAAAGTATTTGGTAAGATACAACATCCATTTATGATTAAAACACTCAATATAATTGGTACAGAAGTATCTCAACATAATAAAGGCCATCCATGAAAAATGCTCAGACAGTATACTCAATGGTGTATAACTGGAAGTTTTTCCTCTAAGATAAGGAACAAGACAAGTATGCCCACTCTCACCTCTCTTGTTCAACATAGTGCTGGGAATCCTAGCCAGAGCAATTAGGCGAGCAAAAGAAATAAAAGGCATCCAAATTAAAAATTAAGAAGTAAAAGTGTCACTCTTTGCAGATGATATGATTCTGTATATAGAAAATGCTAAAGAATCCATCAAAGAAACTATTAGAAACAATTCACAAATGCAGTATAGTTGCAGAATACAAAATCAATGTACAAAAATTCACATTATTATATACTAGCAAAGAAATTTCAGAGTAGAATGAAAAAAGCAATTCCTTCTGCAATTGAATAAAAAGAATAAAATGCCTAGAAATAAAATTAGCAAAGGATGTGAAGGACCTACAAACTGAAAACTACAAAGCATTATTACGAGATTAAAAAAACACAATGAAATGGAAAGATATTTTGTGTACTTGAATTGGAAGAATCAACATAGTTAAAATATCCATATTACCCAAAGCAATATACAGACTTACTGCAATCCCCATCAAAATCGCAATGACATGTTATTAAAGAAATAGAACAAAAATCATCAGATTTGTATGGAACTACAAAGGACCCCGAATTGCTAAAGCAATCCTGAGAAAAAAGAATAAGACTGAAGGTATCACACTGACTTCAAATTATAATAAAGCAACAAAAATCAAAACAGCATGTTATTGGCAGAAAAACAATCACACAGACCATAGAACAGAATTGAGAACCAAGAAATAAACCCACATACAAGTGAACAAATAATTTTTCAACAAAGAGTCAAAAATACATAATGGAGAAAAGCAAGCATCTTCAATAAATGGTGCTGGGAAAATCAGAAAGCCACAAGCAAAAGAATGAAACTAGATTATAGTTTGTTCCCATATGTAAAAATTAACTCAAAATGGATCAAAGACCGAAATATAAGATCTGAAGTAATATATTACAAAGAAGGTACCCTCATTCACTGTTGGTAGGAATAAACTGGTATAGACACTATGGAAAACAACATGGAGGTTCCTCAAAAAATTAAGAATAGAGTTACCATATGACCCAGCAACCCATCTTCTGGGTAGCTACATGAAAAAATTTGAAATTGCTTACTTGCGAAGATGCATGCATCCCTATGTGCATTGCAGCATTATTCAGAGGCCAGAACATGAAAAAACCAAAGTGTCCTTTGATAGATGATTGGATAAAGATGTACATGTATACAGTGGAATACTACTCAGCCATAAGAAAGGATAAAATACTGCCATTTATGACAGCATGGATATATCTTGAGGAGATTATATCAAGTGAAATAAGTCAGAAAGAAAAAGTTACAAGCCATATGATTTCACTCCTATGTGGGATATAAAACTGAAAGTGATAAATGAACAAACAAGAAAACAAACAAAAACTCACAGACACAGACAACAGCATGGTGGTTACCAAAGGGAAGGGGATTGGCGAGTACTAAATGGTAAAGAGGGTGAAATATATGGTGACAGAAGATGATTTGACTTTGGATAGTGGGCACACAGTGCAATATGAAGATCAAATATCACAGAAATATACACTTGAAATTTACATAATCTTTTTTAAAAGATTTTATTTATTTATTTTTAGAGAGGGAAGGGAGGGAGAAAGAGAGAGAGAGAGAAACACTGATGTGCGGTTGCTGGGGGACATGGCCTGTAAATCAGGAATGTGCCCTAACTGGGAATCAAACCTGCGATGCTTTGGTTCACAGCCCTCGCTCAATCCACGGAGCTACACCAGCCAAGGTGAAATTTATATAATCTTATTAACCAGTGTCATCCCAATAAATTTAATTAAAAGTTTAAAAGAACTTTTTTAAATGAAAATACATATGCTTTGTAGCTGACATTTTTGGATTATTTCAAAATGTAGCGTATCTGTATAAACCCTTGCAATATAATATATGTGTACCAAAAGAAATATCAGACTGTATACTCTTATTAATATTATAGTTAGCTGAGTTTTTATCATATATCATGAATGTAGTTTTCAAAAAATGGAACATAACAAAAACATACTGTTTAGAAGTTTTCTCTAGCCAAAAGAACGCTGCTGGAAGAGTCAATACACTTTATTAATTTTGTTCCTACCTCTGCCGTGTGTAAGTGAAGCAGCCTTCACCAAGTCAGAAATTATTCTACTTCAGTGCTCTCACATAACAAACTGGTTATGTTAGATGGATCTTTAAGGTCCCCTCCAAGTATGTGATTCTATATTGAGCACCATACAGTATTTTTATGTTTAAGAAGGCACTTCAGTTTCAGCAATGTTGAAGATCATTATGACCCTGGATCATCACTTTAAAAAATGTTCACAGTTATGAAACAACTGTACTCTATTTCAGTTAATTTCACTGAACCTAAGCAAGTCTTCCAAATGAAAATGTTTGTCCAATGCCTCTTCTCCTAATTAAAATCCACATATCCCATCCTTTGAATATGCTAGGTAAAATAACTCAGTCTGAGAAAAACAAATATATCATTTCACTTATATGTGAAATCTAAAGAACAATATAAATGATCAAACAAAACAGAACCAGACTCATACATGCAGAGAACAGACTGATGGCTGCCAGAGGAGAGTTGGGAGGGTATAATGGCAGGGAAGGAGGGATAGGTTTTCAGGAACATGTATAAAGGACACATGGACAAAACCAAAGCAGGTAGGATCCAGGGTGGGAAGTGGAGATGGCTGGGATCGGGGGGAGTGGTAGGGGGAACACGGAGACAACTGTACTTGAACAACAATAAAATAATGTTGAAAAAATAGAACTGAGAGTACTTTAACATCACCACTATGTGCAGAGACAGTTGATTTTTATACTGCACATTTCAAAGGAGAGTCTTGGACAAACCTAATTTAAATCCCTCAGCTGGTTCCTATAGGAAAGAAATTCACTTATGAACCAATTTTGTGTGGAAGGGGACATCAAAGTTGATTTTATCCACAACTAAATAAGAAAAGGAATGTGCTTTCCTTATTTCCCACTTTTTTGGATCTGCACAATACATGGCTGACCTAACATGAGGCACACTGAATCATAAGTTTTGATTCTGCTACTTGTTAGTTTTATGACCTAGTGTAAGTCACAACCTCTCCAGCTCTCAGTAGATTTATCTATACAATGAAGATACTAAACTACTGTATCTCAGGTTACTTACAGCTTTAAAAGACTGTAATTCTATGAAAATATCTACAGAAATGAAAATCATAAAATAACAACAGAAACAGAGATGTCTACCTTAGTCACACCCTCCCTAAAATCTTAACCTCACTCTTCTGTAAAACTAGATCTTGTAAAATGAGACATTAGTATATAGGCCTCACATAGAACAACCTAAGAGCTAAGCATTCTTTAAAACTAGGTAGAAATTTCTAAAATAATTTAGATGTAATCCTTTTTGAAAGAAAGCAAACTGATTTTAAATAACCTCATGTTATCTTTGTAAGTATTTTCATGTTATGTCTCCTTTCTACCCCAAAGATGAATACAATCTTTTTTTTTTTTTTTACTTTTCATTGCATTTCTTTTATTCAAGTACAGTTGGTCTTAGTTTCAGGTGTGCAATATAGTGACTCAACCTTACAATGGAATCACCTCACTGAATCTAATCATCTGTCATAGTGAAAATTTATCACAATATTATTGACTATATTCCCCTTCACCTCTTCAAACACATCTCCCTACCCTCCTCCCTCTGGCAACCATCAGTTTGATCTCAGTTTATATGAATCTGCTTCTATTTTGTTTTGTTTGTTCATTTGTTTTGTTTGTTTTAGAGTCCACATATGAGGGAAAGTTTAATTCAGAGGATTATGTATCTAAGTAATAGAGTTACTCATATACTAGCAAGTGAAAATTTCATCCATTACACTAAAATGGATGAATTTCATGGCATAAAAATATCTGAATAAAGTTGTTTTAGAAATTCATGTATAAGAGTGTCTGACAAGAAATCTGTCTTATATTTGACCTGCTATTGTTTTATTAATAATTGGATTTGCTTATTATTAATGTACCTGAATAAATTCCTTTAACTGACAGATTTTCTGCTTTCTAATTACTCTCTTTCCTTTGATTCTAAAAAAGTAGGTTAATAAATCAGCACGAGTACTTACTTGAAAAGAATCTGCTTCTCCCTCTTCCATTGGCTCATCAACCATTTTAAGATGATTTACCTGCAAAATATTGTTCAAAAACTGAAGTTTGAGAGTACTAGAACAAGAGTAATAATTAAGAAAAATATAACCCTAGGCATTTCTCTTCACGATCTAACAATATCCACACTTATTGAAGCACAAAGGGACAAAGTACATATAGAAGGTACTTAGAAAAGGAATATTATTAATATAGATTCCAGATTGTCTTTGAGGATCATTGAATTTCAGAGCCAAATGTTCCATTTGATATTATTTAGAGCATTGCTGTGATGAATGAACATATCACATGTGTACTTTCATTAGGACTGTCCTCAACCAAATATTTATGAGATGAGAGAAAACTGCCACAGAAAAAAATCTATTGTGGGGATATGTTCAAAGCAAGTTGGATGGGAAGAGTTTCACATAATTACACTGCTGTGAATCCCCTTCCTTTCATTCAGTTCTATTAAATTTTGAGTTACTGTACAGAAGAATGAACTGTAGGAGAAAAATCTAAGTGGTTGTAGAAAAAAATATTCTAACATACAAAGCTCAGTAGGTAATAATATTTACTCTTCAAGCAGTCCTTCAGGAAAGAGTAAGTGTAGAAGACTTACAACAAGGGTCTATAAGCTCTAGCCCATGGGCCAGATGTGGCCTACTATCTGTTTGTGTAAATAATTTTTTACTGGAATGCAGATATCCATTTGTTTCCATATTATCTATGGCTGCTTTCTCACTGCAACAGCAGAGTTGAGCAATTGACAGAGACCCTATGCCTACAGAGCCTAAAGTACTTACTATTTGGGTCTTTACAGAAAAAGCCTACTAACCACTGATCTAAGATGTTTTAAAATTAAGCAACAGAAAGATGGTCTAAACAAATGAATTTTACCAATGCCTATTTATGAGCCCACAGAAAAGTAAAAAATATATAAATAAATAAAAAGAGAAAACTAAACAGAGCTTTTAGTTACAACCGAGATGGAATAAGCCTATCCCTCCTCTGATTATAAACTAAAACCTTTAGACAAAATACAAAATGAATTACCTGAGTATTCTGAAAATTAATTAATAACACAAAGTTCATGGAGGGAGATCAAAATTCGAAGAATAACCAGCACTGTAGTGAGTTGCTTGAGTTTATTTTCCACTTTTATCTCCTGACTTTGACCCAAAGGGAGACTGATTCATGGCATTCTACAACGGGCATAAAAATTTTTCAAACAGAAATTCCACTTTCTGAACAGAGGACCAAAAAAAAGATGCACTTTGAGCAGGTAAACATAAGAATTCCAATTTGTCCCACTTTTTTTTTATTTTTTGACTCCCAGTCCTAGTCCAAAACAAGCCCCAATCAAGATAAGACCTATATCTCTGTAGTCAGAGAAACCAGAAAAAGAGGCCCATAGGATAAGAAAAGTATGGAGTTAATCACTGTTATTTTTTTTTCATTCTCTCCTTCACTTCACTCCAAAGGTAGCCCCAAAAGGGCAGAGTTGTGTGAAAGCATGAAAGGCTAAGGCCCCAAGAGAAACTCACAGGTCTGGTCAGATGAACAATGATAAAGGGTCCACAGTAACTGGAGAATCCACAGAAGAAATCATGGGGAGGATAGAATGGGAAGAGATCCCCTAATTCTCTCTATGGAGAGACAGGAGTCCTGGTGTCAACTACAAAGTGTGGAGTAGAACCGAAGACACCTAATGAAGCTTTGAAAAATAGACTGCAGTATCAAGCACTGCTCACGCCTCAGACTAGCCACTGAATTAGCACATGTACTGAGTGGCACATGCAGGGTATTAACACAAACACTCTGAAAGCATAGTTAAGACAGGAACCATCATCTGGAGAGGGTAAGGTAAAACATTAAAGCCTCGACCTACCCAGGTAGATTTTTTGCTGAAAAACAAATCAAAAACTCAAAATAAATAGGCTTCAATTACGGAATAACTCCATATTGAAGTATCTAACAAGGATTTAAGCATATAATAAAAATATGCTCTTTTGGGTGAAAAACACACTCAAATGAAATGATAAAAAGTTATCAGCAAAGAAACAGAACCTATAAAAAGGATCAAATGTAAGTAATTGTAGAACTAAAAATAATATATATGAATTACAAAATCCTGGATGAGCTCAATAAAAAATGGAGATGGCAGAAGTACAGTTGTACCTCATTACTCATCAGCTTCAGAACTCATCAAACCATTTTTTATGAAAAAAAAGTTTCAGTATTCGGTGCTTGCTCGGGACTCATAGCACTTGACTACAACTTGTATCGGTCACCATGCCATCAGGCAAGAGAAAATGCTTCATTGTTCAGTACTCATCAGTCTCAGCACTCATCTCAAGTTCCAGAATGAATTAACAAGTACCGAGGTACCACTGCAATAGTAAACTTGAAGACAGATCAATAGAAATTAACCATTATGAACAAGAAAGTGAAAAATTATCCAAAGCAAATCAACAGAGCCTCAGTGACATGTAGAACAATAACAAAAGATCTAAAATCAATCTCAATAATATCCAAGAAAAAGAAAAGGATGGTACAGAAAAAAATACATAAATAATTGCAATTCCATTCATATAAAATGTTAAGAAGAGGAAACTCTAGAGAGACAGAAAATAAATTATTGGTTCCTTATGGCTGGAGGATGGATAGATGTGAGTGAGAGCTAAAAAGTAAAAAGATTATTTTTGATGTGATAAAAAATGTTTTAAAACTGAATGTAGTGTTGACTGTACATATATGACAATATACTAAAACCAATTAGGTCATCCATTTTAAATAGGCAAATTGTATGTTTCTATAAATTATGTTTCAATAAAGCTGCTTTTAAAAAATGGTTGAGAATTTCACCCTGGCAGGTGTGGCTCAGTGGATTGAGTGCAGCCCTGTGAACAAAAGAGTCACTGCTTCGATTCCCAGTCAGGGCACATGCCTGGGTTGCAGGCCAGGTCCCCAGTGGGGGTGTGCAAGAGGCAACCACATATTGATATTTCTCTCCCTCTCTATCTCCCTTCTCCTCTGTCTAAAAATAAATAAATAACATCTTTAAAAAAAGTAAAAAGTGGTTGAGAATTCCCCAAATTTGGCGAAAGATATAAATTTACAGTTTCAAGAAGCTCAGTGAACACCAGCAAGAACATAATTAAAGAAAGTCACTCCAAAACATATCTTAATAAACTATTCTAAACAAAAGGAAAAAGGCAAAATTTTGAAATCTGTAAGAGAAAAAACAACATATTACATATATATCAAATTAAATAACTACAGATTTCTTGCAAGAAGTCGTGAAGGTCAGAAAACAATGGAAGAATATTTACATGAAGTAAACATAAATTTATGTAACACAAAAAAGTATACATGAATATGTATAGAAGCATTGTCCATAATTATTAAAAACTGGAAACATTCCAGATGTCCTTCTAAGGACAGAGAAGTTAAGTAGAGAAATAGAAAACCATTCATCAATAAAAAGGAAAGAACTACTGATACTTGTAACAAAATGGATAAATCTTAAATGCATTTTGCTAACGGAAGAAATTTAAACCCAAAGGAATAATCAACAGGTATATGACCCTCTGAAAAATTCAAACCTATAGTGGAAGATTTCATATCATTGGTTTCCAGAGGAAGGGGGTAGAAGAAAGTGTATACCACTCAGCAGTGAAGAGGAATGATCTATTGATACATTCAACAACATGCATAAAACTCAAATATATTATTGTACTTAAATGAAAAAAACAGCCTCAAAAGTCTGCATACTGTATGATTCCATTTATGTGACATTCTGTAAAAGGTAAAACTATAAAGTATGGAGAAGAAATTGGTAGTTGCCAGAGGTTAGGCCTAGGGGTAGGGGCACACTACAAAGATGCAACAATGGGAATTTGCGGGGAGGGTGATGAGACTATTTTCTATCTTGATTGTGATGGTGATTACACAAGTCTATACATTTGTCTAACGTTCAGAACCATGTAAGAAAAAAAGAGTGAATTTCACTACATGTAAATTTTAAAATAAATTATTAGGAAGTAAATTACCAAGCATTGTTTATTTGACTAGGACTTTCTTCTAAAAAACCAAGTGAAGAATACATAAAGTCATCAATAATGTCTATTTTTCTAACAGATCCATCAGTCCTTATCTTACTTGATCTTGCTGTAGCATGCTACAATGGACCATTCTCTCTTATTTGAGTTTTTGTCTTCTATGATAACACTTTCATTTTCTTTTAATTCAATTTATTTGTTCTTTTTCGAAATCCTTGAAATATTTTAGATCCTCAGGAAATGGACTTTGGTCTCCTCATCTCACTCCAGACAGCTAATTCTTTTTCCAGACAGCTAATTTACTGACAAGATTCACATTTACTGAGACTACTCTTCTCAGCTCTTGATCCATATATCCAAGTGTCTATTTGACATTCTTGCTTGCTTATCTCATATGCCTCTCAAAAATAACCAATACAAAAAGGAGTTGGTGACCCTCTAAATCTGCTTTCCTCCAGGGTTACCAATTTCAATACATAGCACCATCTACCATCTTATCTCAAAAGCACAGATAGACTATGGGGGATGGGAAGAAAACAGTGATAGATTTATCATTAACATATAGGAAAAGGCACATTCAACAAAGCAGTCCACAAACCAATTTTAACAGGATTCTGATCACTAAAATTTGACTACAAAATGACTCTCAGGCTGACCCATATAAAAAGGTAATACTGCTTACTTACTGGTTACTTCCCATTGATACCATCTCATGACTAATTTATCATAGAACTGTGAGTTTGAAGGAACTAGAAATAAAATAAATCTAAATAATTCAAAAAAAATCACTGTATCCTAAAAATCATTTCAGTCTACAAAAAGAGCCTTTTAAAAACAGACCCTCCATTACCTCCACCTCATCCACATTCAGCAAGGTACCAAGTTGCCACTATAAGAGTATTAATTCATATAGAAGACCTCAATATTCACTGATATTTACTAAAATGTAAGTCATTTTAACCTGTAATGAAAACAAAAATATTTTCAGAATTCTAGAGGACATTAAACATTTATTTCAAAAATAGCATTTGTAATTTGAAAAGACAACTACACACAGTTTCCCCCAATTAAGTGCCAAATAAGGAAGAAACAATTTCCTACAAAAGACTCTGAAAAGCTTATCAACAATTATAAAGGTAACAATAACTAACTCAGGTACTCCAAAACCCAAGTGAACAGACTATCTTAGTAAAGAATTCTTTAAAATTGCCCTGGCTGGCATGGCTCAGTGGATTGAGCGAGGGCTGCGAACCAAAGCATCACAGGTTCGATTCCCAGTCAGGGCACATGCCTGGGTTGCAGCCACAGCCCCCAGCAATCGCACATTGATGTCTCTCACTCTTTCTCCCTCCCTTCCCTTTCTAAAAATAAATAAATAAAATCTTAAAAAAAAGAATTCTTTAAAATTACTTCCATCTTCTCAGAAAATAATGAAATAGATCACTTTAAAAGATTCTTGGCTTATATTTAAGTCTTTTACCCATTTTGAGTTTATTCTGGTATATGGTGTAAGTTGGTGACCTAGTATCATTTTTTGCATGTACCAGTCCAGTTCTGCCAACACCATTTGTTGAAGAGACAGTCTTTTAGTCCACTGCATGCTTATTCCCCCTTTGTCAAATATTAATTGACCGTAGAGACTTGGGTTTATTTCCAGATTTTCTATTCTGTTGTGTTGATCTATATGTCTGTTATTATGCCAGTACCAGACTGCCTTGACAGTGGCTTTGTAGGATTGTTTAATATCAGGTATTGTGACCCCCCTACTTTGTTCTTATTTCACACCCTGGAAGCTCTAGAGGAAAATACAGGCATTAAAATTTCAGATACCCCACACAGTAATATTTTTGCCAACATATCTCCTAGGACAAGGGATATAAAGGAAAAAATAAACAAATGGGACTATATCAATCTGAAAAGCTTCTGAACAATGGAAGAAATCATCATCAAAATGAGAAGGGAACCAACTATATGAAAGAACATTTTTGCCAATGATATATCAGATAAGGGTTTGATCTCCAAAATATTTAAAGAACTCACAAGAGTCCACACCAGGAAGACAAAAGATCCAATTTAAAAATGGGTAAAGGGGGAGGACTGGAGTAGTGGGGAATGGTGGGGCGGGGGAAGGCAGAAGCCTATACTTGAAAAACAATTAAAAAATGGGCTAAGGACCAGACACTTCTCCAAGGAGGACATACAGTGGGCCAAGAGACATATGAAAGGATGCTCAGCATCACTGGCCATCAGAGAGATGCAAATTAAAACCATAATGAGATACCACTTTACACCAGTCAGAATGGCCATTATAACCAAATCAACAAACAATAAGTGCTGGTGAGGCTGCAGAGAAAAGGGAACCCTAGTATGTTGTTGGTGGGAATGTAGACTGGTAGAGCCACTGTGAAAAACAGTATAAAATTTTCTCAAAAAACTAAAAATAGAACTGCCTTTTGACCCAGTGATTCCACTGCTAGGAGTATACCCTAAGGATTCCAAATCACCAATTCAAAATAACTTATGCACACCTATGTTCATACAGGCACTATTTACAATAGCCAAGTGCTGGAAACAGCCTAAATGCCCATCAATAAATGAGTGGATTGAAAATCATGGTACACTTACATGATGGAATACTACACAGCAGAAAGAAGGAGCTCCTACCCTTTGCAACAGCATGGATGGACCGGGAGAGTATTATGCTAAATGAAATAAGCCAGGTGGTGAAAGACAAATACCATATGATGTCACCTTTAAGAGGAATCTAATGAACAAAATAAACTAATGAACAAAACAGAACTACAGGCATGTAAACATGAAACAGCCTGAAACTGACCAGAGGGAAGGAGATAATGGTGGAAAGAAGGCAAAGGGACTAGACAAAACAAACATATGAATGAATGGACATGGACAATAGTGTGGGAATTGACTGTGGGAGTGTGGGTGGGATGGGCAGAGGAGGGCAAAGAGGGGAACATTGGGACAGCTCTAATAGAATAACAATAAAATTTATTTTAAAAAATAAATAAAAGATTGTCAAATAGAGATACTAAAATGAGATACTGTACTCACTCGATCTCAGAAAATCACATAGGTCATCTCAAACCTCTCATTTTCTTACTACTAATGATAAAAGCAGTTAAACATGGAAAACTGAACCAAAAATATATATATATTTTCCCCTCAGATCCTTAGAATTGGAGGTGGTGGGGGAAGTGAATATATAAGTACATATAGTTTTATAAAAGAGCTATTACCTGTCCACAATAACTCTGTTCCTCAGTGTTAAAGTCAAGACCAATTAACAGAGCTCATGGCTTGGTGCTGAAAGACATACTGAAGAAGGAAGTAGAGAGATAAACAAGTAAAAAAGAACAAGGTAAGGGTAAGAAAAAATATGGGTGATAATTATTAACAAAACATACACAGGACACCAATCTTCACAACAAACTTGATACTGTTATAAACTTTCAAGTGGTCTCTAGGATCCCCAAATTCCATCTAGTAAACAAAAGCACTATATTTATACAGTACCTAATGTTAAAATGTTTAAGAAGTTCACTTCTAGAGAAAATGTGCTGTCTCAAATGAGCTTCAAGTTTACGGGTTAGCCACTGACAGATATGGAAAGAAGAGTTCACTTTTTTTCACTTCCTTTAAATAACTGCAGCAAATTAGATCTAAACTTAGAGGTGATTCCACATCTGCCTGGAATAAAGGACTATGTCTGTGTAATGAATTAGCCCATGGAAAAATTAAAGAAAGCTCCCAATTTACCAATGAGGCAAAGTGATTCTAAGATGAGCCTCCACAATTCTCACCTCTTGGTGTTCATGCGCTTGGATAACACTCACCACTTTGAGTGGACTGCGTCTGTGCCTTGCTTCCACAATCAATAGAATATTGGAAAGGTGATGGGATTTTATTTCTATGCTGTTATATGAGACTCAGGAGACTCTTTTTGCTGGCCTCATTGAAGTGGTCACGTTGAAGAAGTCCACATAACATGGCAGCTTCTAGTTGTTGTCAGTAGCCTCCACCAAACACCCCAAAAGAAGCCAGGGTCCTCAGTAGTACCACCACGAGACAAGGAATTCTACCAAGAATCTGAGAAAGTACCACATACTTTCTCCAGTCAGTCCTCCAGATAAGAATGTAGGACAGCTGAAATCTTGATAACTGTTTGTGGGACCCTAAGAAGAAGATCTAGTTGAGAAATGCCTGAACTTCTAACCAACAGGAACTGTGAAATAATAAATATCTTGATTTAAGTTGCTAAATTTGTGGTAATGTTATGCAACAATGAGTAATTAATACAATCAGTATTATTATTGTATAAAAATGTAATTTAAAATTGTCCTCTAAAACACACCTTGTAAAAAACTATAGTTTAATATTTTTACAATATTATCTTTACTTATTAAACTCATGTCTTTGTTCTTATTTGGTAGACATGAAACTATAAGTTACATACTAGTAAATGAACTAGGAAAAATAATCAAGTAAAGCCAAATTCCTGTTAAACAAAAAGTAATAATAGGACTACCTAAATAATTCTGGTTTTAATTAACTTAAGATTGAGTGGTTATATTTTTACCCTTTATCTTATTTTCTGCGAAAATCAATTACCAACTTTATAAACACAGCATAGGAAGTGAAATATCATATTCTTTTAACAATCAGGGACATTGCAGTGTCTTAAGAACCATCCCTTTATATGCATACAATGGGATATTGCTCAACTTTTAAAAGGGAATTCTGACACATGCTACAATATGGATGAATCTTAAAGACATTACGATAACTGAAATAAGCCAGTCACAAAAAAGAAAATACTTTACAATTCCATTTATGTGAGGTATCTGGAGCAGTCAAATTCACAGAGACAGAAAGTACAATACTGGTTGCCTGGGGCCGCAGAAGGAGAAATAGAAGTTATTGTTTAATGAGTAAAGAGTTTCCATTTTGCAAGATGAAAAGAGCTCTGGACCTGACTAGTGTGGCTCACTTGGTTGGGTGTTGTCACACAAAGTGAAAGGTCGCCAGTTCAATTCCCAGTCAGGGCACATGCCTGGATCACAGGTTCGGTCCCCAGTCAGGACATACAAGAGCCAACGGATCACTGTTTCTCTCTCACATCAATGTCTCTCTGCCTCCCTTTCTCCCTCCCTTCCCCTCACTCTAAAAATACATAAACAAAATCTTAAAAAATAAGAATTCTGAACATTGATTGTACAGCAATGCGAATGTACTTGACACTGTAAACTTAAAAATGCCTACAATGGCAAATTTTATGTTGTGTAACAATTTCAAATGCTATAAAATAATAAAATAATAATTCTACCATATTCCATAAATTTCTTGTCATAAGCATCTAAACTTAAAGCTACTTGTGGACAGATACTGTGCTTTATTCATGAGGCAGGCAGAGTAGTAATATCACGAGAAGAGCAAAGCTTTGGTTGCAAACAGGCCTAGGTTTCAATTCCAAGTGTACTTTTACTGCCTTGAAAAAGTTTCTACAACTTCCTTAGTTTCAATTTATTCATCTTTAAAATAAATTGAAACTTCCTTAGTTTCAATTTATTCATCTTTATTCATCCTAAAATAAAATTTAGGATTGTTGTCAGGATTAATATAATGTTCTTAAAGCACCTAGCACAGTATCTGATACGTGCCCAATAAATGTCTGATGTATGAATCTTTTCCTGCCAAAACAAAATACAGAAAAAGTATATGAAACATTTTAGTTAATAATTCACCAAAGGTGAATATTGTTACCTGTATACAAAATAATACATCTGTGAATCAAACCTTACTACTACTCTATCATACACTACTGACTTAATAGTTTTACTTTTGACATGTCATATTATTATGGGATGATTACTTTTACCAATAGAACTATTTTTGGTCAACTTTACAATAATCTTCCAAGGGAAAATCTTCCAAACCAATCCAAAAAGGTACATACACACTAATGCATATATACCTTGCTTTAGAGAAACACAAATTGAAGAGAAGTACAAAGTATCTTTGTATATTAGTATAACCAATTTTATAAATTTCACTAACAGTCTTTTTTTGGGGGGAGGGGTACATTTCCAAAACTATGAGTCTTTTTGTTTTGCATTCCACATAAAAGGTTTAATTTATATCTCGAGTTTTAAAATACTAGATATTTTCATCGGCTTGTTAATAGTTATGACCATGTCCCCAGTAGACATTTTATCTTTTTTTTTTAAATTCTTTATTTTATTGATTATGCAACTACAGTTGGCCCATTTTCCCCCCTCACTCCCCACCACCCTGCCCATCCCCTCCCACCCTCATTCCCCCCTTTAGTTCATGTCCATGTGTCATAAGTTCTCTAGTGTCTACATGTCCCATACTATTCCTACCCTCCCCCTGTCTATTTTCTACCT